>JAPKLW010001206.1:153660-183773 GCA_026898455.1 Plectranthus barbatus
TGATGGATTTATATACTGAAAGCATTATGATTGGTATATTATGTACAAGGTTTATTGGTTAATATACTGGGAATCATAATTGTTGTATGTTCATCTCCTGTCTGAATTAACAAACATGTGTCGCAAACACTATTATCCTCTTATCTCGTCGATAGGGAGATCATACGGTGTGTAGAAGATCACGGAAGATCGTATGGATTGTTTGACCTAGCGAGAAATAAATAGTCATCACAGCTGAGACAGTTCCAGGATAAACTGTCGGTGTAGGCTGCAGCATATGCGGATAAGCATCTTATCTTGGATGTCTTGGTATGCTGGTGTGGGGTACACATTGATGAGGACCTAAGTCGAGATCGATTCTTTTATCTGACATTAAAAGAATCTAGATCTTTATGACTCGATGGAATCTTAAACCTATATGAGGATACAGAAGTATACATATATTGTATGTCACTTTGAGTTGTAGAAAAGGTTCTAGTTGAACCTGTTCTTCTGCAGTCTTGGGTGACATCAATCTGTGTATGACTGTCTGGTATCTGAACTAGGTAACCACATCCAGTATAGGATGGTGACATTCCCTGAACAGCTCAAAAGGTTCGTTATGCTAAAGTCCTGCAGGCTGATTAAGTTCAAGCATAAGTGAAAAGGTTTGAGTGGATTGATTCAGGAATTAAAGATGTTAATTAATTAAATAGCTTGTCAGAGCTTAAATTAATTAACGAATGTCTGTAACCTTAAATGTGGGGATAAACCGAGTCCAATGCAACCCGTTCCTCAAACGTGGTAGCAAATAGGTAGGACAGTATTGATTCTCTGGTGGCATGAATCAATATTAATTAATTAATTATATTCTGGGTTGAATATGGGAATTAATTAATTGATAGGCCTTATTTGCTATTTGCATTCTGGTCCCTAGTCTGGCCCATGATAACTCAAGCCCAATAGAAGCTAAGAATTTCCTATAAATAGGCCTAAGTACCTCAGAACTCAGAGCACCTACTTCTCATAAGATCACAAGTTGCACACAGCAAACCAGAGCATTGGGAGCTGTGATGATCGAGTGAGTTCTTGATACGAGGAGGAAATTCTGCTTCTCAACCGGGCAAGGGATCTGATAGAATAATCTTCACCAGATTTTCAGATCAGAGTTGGGATACAGATCAGAAGATCAGATCAGGAGGATTCTTCTTCTTCTCTCTCCTCTCAATTTTCGAAAATATCTTATTATTTTCTTAAGATTAATTTCCTCAATCTGTTAGGAAATTAAATCTTGGTGCGTGGGAAAGATCAAAGGGCATCTCTACGCACGCGTTCTTCATCGTTCTTCAATCCAGGTATTCCGCATAACCTTCTTATGCATAATAATATAGGAGCATGCTAGGATTGTTCATAGGCATAGCAATTTATTTTTGATATTCCAATTAACGATCCTTGGCAAACGGACTTCATGATTCAGTTCATGAATCCCTTCACTGACCATACAGAGGAGCTGCTCAACGTTAGAAATCAAGTCTGACCTTGTAATCAATCGATTAGTGAATTTTCAGTCGGAGGATTGAAGATTGGACGTAGAACAGTTGTTCGAACCACTATAAACCTTGTGTTCTTTTACTACTTCTATTTCGTTACGTTACAGTTGATGGGTTTTGTATACTGAAAGCATTTATTATAATGAGTATACAACGGTTTATTTCTCCTATCTGTTAACAATCGTACATGCATAAACAATGGTATCCTCTTGTCTCACCGATAGGGACGATCATACGGCGTGTTGTAGATCGCAGAAGAAAGTATGATCACTTGACCTAGTGAGACATAAACCTGATCACAGCCGAGACAGCGTATGAGAATACGTCTGTCCGGATGGCTGCGGCATTATCGGAATAAGTAGTCTGTCTTGGTTACTTGACATGCTGGTACGCAGAGATGGCGTATTGATGGACCGCAGTGAGATGTATTCGTTTGTCTGACATCAACGAATACAAGATCACGTTATATTGATTGAATCCAAACCCTAACGAAGGTTTAGGGGTTTGCACGGGTTGACTGTTGCTTTGACTTGCCATGGTGGAGAGCCTAAGTAACGTGCTCGTATATCCGCATCTTGGGTAACAGCAGTTCGTGTAGTACCTCCTGAGACTGGGTTTAGGTAACCATATCCGAGTAACAGGATGGGGACATGCCCTGAGGAGCTCAATAACATTCATCGTGCCAAAGTCCTGCAGGCTGATTAAGTTCAGGCACGAGTGACTAGGTTTGAGTGGTACTACTCAGGAATAATAAGATATTAATTAATTGTAGTTAGAGCTTGTCAGAGGCTCCGATTAATTAATGGATGTCCGGTAACCTTAAATATGGGGATTCTCAATTAATGTAACCCGTTCTCATAACGTGGTAATAAAGGGGTAGGTCAGTATTAATTCTGTGGTGAAAAAGAATTAATATTAATTAATTAATTATGTCCTGGGTTGTGGACATGGGAATATATTAATTTATAGGCCCACTTTATTATTTGCATTAGGTCCCAGGACTGGCCCAATTAAATATGCTGAATTGAGCCCAAAATGGCCCATTAGGGTTTACAACCCTAGGTCTATAAATAGACAGCTCTCTCTCATAAGTTGTAACACAGTTGAAACACACTAAACCCTAGTGAGAGAGAGGAGGCGCCGATTTTGGTTAGAAAGGAGGAGAATTTCGATTCTGGTCCTGCTCAGAATACAGATCTACGGAGTACTCACCAGTAGTAGATCTGAACAGCATTGGGACACAGCCCTGAAGATCTGATCTGGTGAACAGATTTCTTTCTTTCCTCCCTCCTTATTTTTGATTTTTATCTAGAAATTAGATCTCTAATTTCTGTATCCGCAGATTAAAATCGGATTGCGTGGTTGATTTCAAATTGGAAATTCAAACGCAAAAGATCGTTTCAGACACGACCGAATAACGGTAATTCCTCATAGGAGCATGCTAGGTTTTTGTGAATTTTAATTATGAACAATATCCATAAATCGATCCGGTTCAGTTTGGTTTTGGTGATTCGCTTCACGGTAAAACCCTTCAATTGGTATCAGAGCTAGGTTTCTGATTTATGGCTCTGTTGTTCATAATTAAATTCGATATGCATGTATGGATTTATTGTTTATTGTGGATGTTGGTTTTTGTTCCTCGTGGCAACCCGTTGATTCAGCTCGCGATGGTTTATCTGTGTAGGGCTGAATTTTTTTGTAAAATCATGAGAAAATCCGTGATTAGTGTAGATTTGAAAATTTGTAATAGAATAGATTTCTAAAATTTTTTAAAATTTTTGGACGGGTCGAGGACGAAGAACGAAGACGGAGCCGACGCAGGGCCGACAGAGCACGACGGCGGGCGACGGCGGCGCGGCACGCAGGGTGCGCACGGCGCGTGGGGTCAACGGCAGGAGCGCGCGGCCTGCGCGCGCGAGGCACGGCACAGCGCGCGCGCGCGCTGGCCGGCGGCTGGCCTGGCGGCGGCGGGCGACGGTCGGCGGTGGCTTCGGCTGTCGTCGGCTGTTGCTGTCCCGTCGTGGTGGCTCGTGTTTTGGTGGTTTGTACAATCTTGTGTAAACCCTAGGGTTTGCATTAGGGTTAGTGCAAATCATCAAATCACAAAGGCCAAAAATCCAAAAGATTTGGTGTATCCAGATTTGAAGGCCCTTGAAGATTTGGAAGATTTGAAAAGATTTGGATTTATCCAAATTAATTCAAATTGTAATAGATAGAATTTAATTTTTCTATTTTTGGGGCCACGAGGAATTTTTGTTTGCCTTAATTGTCCTCGTATGATATGTGATTTATTTATGTGCGCAATTAAGCATGTGTAGATAATAGGAAAAGCATGTTTTATCGCTTTTATTATTTACAGCTTTGCAAGCATGCTTATGTGATTAATTTCTTTTGTTGGATTATATTTTAGGAATTTTTGGGCTTGTTTAATTACATGCAAAAATTTGGGAAATATAATAACAAAGAAATTATGTGTGCGCATAAAGAAACTTTGTAAAAGAAAAATACTAAGCAGATTTTTTAATTAAAATCAATAGACCTCCACAAAGCGGTCATAGGCTGTAAGTGTATCTCTCGTTCTAGTAAACGTCTATGAGTGTAGCTTGCTAGTTCCTAGAGGTGCATGGGTACGGTTGTTGGGATTTCTAGACAAGCAATTTAAAACATGTGAATAGTGGGAGGGTTTTGCGTAAACGTCTACGAGTGTAGCTTGCGTAGACCTCTTTCACAAGTATTCTAGGATAGATTTAAATTATAGATAACAAAAGCTTTAAGGGTTGTGCGGTATGGTTACGTGCCATGCTAAACTGTCTCTTTTGGCCAGAGTTAAATTTGTGGTTAATTGCTTAGAAGCATCTTAGAATATAATGCAAGAATTGCATCCCTGTTCTTGAGAGATGGCTTGGTCTAAGGTTTTCACTAATTATTAATTTCTAGTGTCAAAAGCATCCTGACATGGTAGTGAAATTAAATGCATTGGGGCTTAAAACCCGTAGTTCTGGTTGAGGGTGACATCGTAAACGTCTACGAGTGTAGCTTGCGGTGGGAACTCTTGGGCAATTAGTGGAAAACATTTGTATTTGATTTATTAAAAGGTTTTCAATGCATTTGTTTTCGAAGTTCAACATGTATGTTCTTATTTAAGATTCTTTATTGTTTCGGATATGTCTATGTCTAGTGTTATCAATATTCTAGCACAAAATTCTCTAACTGGTCCAAACTTCCTGGAATGGAAACGCAACCTTGAATACATCCTAATTGCGGAAGAACACATGTTCGTTCAACAAGTACTTTGTCCTATAAGTGCCCACTACTGAATCCTCGCAAAAGGAAGTAGACTATTACAACGAGTGAGAGAGCACGTAGTTTCCATGACTCACCTCATGGATGAGCTAACTGTGCACAGTGGAGGTATCGATGCTGAGGCTAAGGTCGATATCATACTGAACTCTCTACCCAAATCCTTTGAGAGTTTCAGACTGATTGCTGTCATGAATAAGAAGGAGTATACTCTTAACGAGTTGCTGAATGACTTGATGGCAGCGGAATCGGTTATGAATCCTTAGAAGGTTGCCTTAGCTACTTTTGGTAATCACTCTGCTGTATCGAAAGGTATGAAGCCAAAAAGAGCGATTAAGAAGAAGGCTGGGAAGGTAACTGCGAAGGACATGGGAGCTGTTAATAAGCCTATGGGGAAACTTCGAGGGACAAATGTTTTCAGTTGTGGTAAGAAAGGACATAGGAGGAAAGATCGTCAAGCCCACAAGGCCAGACAGGGTATGCCATTTGCATGTATAACTGAAGCATGATTAGAGTGCGGCGTTGCTCTTCCAAGAGCTGTAAGCGCTGACTTGTTAATCATGTTGTTGTACTTTGCAGGGGACCGTGCCGACAAGGCTGGTGAGTAATGGCAAGAAGATACCAAAATGGATGAAGGCAACGTTTTATGACGGAGCTTCATGGAGTTTTCTTTTCCTTATGTTTTGATGAATTAAAGTACATTTGAGAATTTATTTGTGGGCCGTGGTTTATCGGCAGGACAAATTTCATCAACTTTTATGGATATTTATTATTTATGATTTTATCATTGGTAATAACAATGTTATCCATTATGGTATGTTGATTTACAATCTCTATGTTGCTTTGATCAAATATGTCCTTAAATATTGTATGTAATTCATCCGTAATTGATAATCCTAGAAAGAGAAAACTTACTTCTTCTGATGAGGATCTTACATATCTCTGGAACTTGAGACTGGGTCACATCAGCTTGAAGCGGATTCAAAGACTTGTAGATGACGGTACATTGGACCTAGTCCGGGCTGTACCTTATCAAGTCTGCGAATCCTGCATCGAGGGCAAGATGTCAACTAGGCCTTTCAAGGCTAGTCAGTCTCGAGCAGAGGAAGTGTTGGAATTGATCCATTCTGACTTATGTTGACCGATGTCCACGCAGGCTCGTGGAGGGTACGAGTACTTCGTCACTTTCATTGACGATTACTCAAGGTACGGATACGTTTACCTGCTTCGCTACAAGTCTGAATGCTTTGAGAAATTCAAAGAGTTCAAGGCTGAAGTAGAAAAGAAGGTCGGGAAAACTATCAAGTCGCTGCGATCTGACCGTGGTGGCGAATACCTCGGTAACGAGTTCCTGCAATATTTGTTAGAAAATGGGATTACATCCCAGTGGACTGCACCGGGTACTCCCCAGCAAAACGGTGTAGCTGAAAGAAGAAATAGGACTCTTCTAGAGATGTTAAGATCAATGATGAGTTATGCAAACTTACCAATTTTGTTTTGGGGCTACGCATTGGAAACAGCAGCTTACGTGCTTAATGTGGTGCCTTCTAAATCAGTTTCTAAGACACCTTCTGAGCTCTTCCTTGGTCGCAAACCTAGTTTGTGCAAGTTTAGAGTATGGGGCTGTCCGGCACACGTACTGTCGAAGGAACTTGATAAGTTAGAAAGCAGGTCAAAAGTAATGTTGTTCAAAGGGTATCCCAGGCACACGAAAGGTGGTTACTTTTACTGTCCTGAGAGTCAGAGGATCGTTGTTAGCACCAACGCTAGATTCTTGGAGGACGAGTATGTGAGTAATCACAGGTCAAGGAGTGATATCGTTCTTCAAGAAATTGAGAACGAGAATGCAATTCCAAGGGAAGGGGAACATGTAGATGTGGGTGCACCTGTGAGAGGTACAACACCACAGACACGTTCTTCAGTGCAAGGTGCAGGACCACAAGTCACTGCACTTACTACTGACACGGCACCGATGCCTCATCGTAGTGGGAGAGTTATTTTCCAGCCGGAAAGGTACATGTTCGTGGGTGAGTCTTCGGACTTTAGCCCGGAAGACGGACATGAGGACACTGACCCACTGACTTACGAAGAGGCAGTGCAAGACAAGGATGTTGCCAAATGGCGTGTCACCATGGATTCTGAAATTGAATCCATAACTTCTATGGATGTATACCAGAAAACCAATTTGCCGGATGGCTTTAGGGCCATAGGGTGCAAATGGGTATACAAAAGAAAGAAAGGGGCGGATGGAAAGATCACGGCTTTTAAAGCCAGGCTGGTGGCAAAGGGTTATAGTCAGAAAGAGGGCATTGACTATGACAAAATCTTTTCACCCGCAGCCATGCTCAAATCCATCCGGATACTCCTTGCCATAGCTGTGCATATGGACCTCGAGATCTGGCAGATGGATGTCAAAACTGCTTTTCTAAACGGTTACCTTGAAGAAGGTTGGGACATCTATATGCAGCAACCCGAGGGTTACATAAGCAAGGGCGAAGAACATCTTGTCTGGAAGCTTAGGAAGTCCTTGTATGGACATAAACAAGCTTCAAGGTCGTGGAACTTACGTTTCAACGATGTGATTAAATCCTATGGATTTGCACAGTTGGAAACGAAAGTTGTGTTTACCGACTTTGTGTTAGTGGGAGCGTGGTCTTCCTTGCACTTTACATTGATGACATACTCCTATTTGGAAACAACGAGGGAGTGATGTCCGAAATCAAAGTTTGGTTGTCCGAACAGTTCCAAATGAAGGATCTGAGAGAAGCTGGCTACATTCTTGGGAGTAAGGTCTTACGAGATCGTAGGAGAAGAATGTTGAGCTTATCCCAGGCATCCTATGTGGATACTGTAATAGCCCGGTTCAGCATGCAACTCGCCAAGAAAGGCTTGCAACCTTTCAGACATGGCGTTCGTCTTTTTGGTGGGCAGTGTCCTCAGACAAGAGGGAGAAAGACGAGATGAGCCTTGTACCATACGCTTCGGCGATGGGTATTCTCATGTATGCGATGCTGTGTACCAGGCCAGATATCTGTTATGTCGTTGGCATGGTAGCAAGATATCAGTCTAACCCTGGATAGGCGCACTGGACTGCTGTAAAGCACATCCTCATGTATTTGAAAAGAACTAGGAATTTCTGCCTAGTTTATCAAAGTGAGGATTTGTGTCCTGTGGGTTATACAGACTCGGATTTCCAAGGGGACCAGGATGAGAAGAAATCGACCTCAAGATATGTGTTTACCCTGGGAGGTGGAGCTGAATCTTGGAGGAGCTCAAAGCAGAAATGCATTGCTGACTCCACCATGGAGGCGGAATATGTCGCCACCTCCGACGCCTCGAAAGAGGGGGTGTGGCTCCAGAACTACCTTTTAGAGTTGGGCGTGATCCCGAGTTTGCCGATGAGCATCACAATTTATTGTGATAACTCTGGTGCAGTGGTAAACTCAAAGGAATCGTGGTCTCACAGGGCAAGCAAACACATAGAGAGAAAGTATCATATCATACGAGAAATCATATCGAGGGGCGATGTGTTGATTAAGAAGATTGACACTGTCAATCTGGTTGATCCGTTTACAAAGAGCTTGCCGCAGAAAGTTTACGAAAGACATATTCGTGAGCTGGGTCTAAGGTGGATGCCGACCACTGATAGTGGTTAAAGAGATAGCAGACTAGATAGACGGACTGTATACTTTGTAATAGCTTAGTTATGCTTTGAGTATAAGTGGGAGATTGATGGGTTCTGTATACTGAAAGCATTTATTATAATGAGTATACAACGGTTTATTTCTCCTATCTGTTAACAATCGTACATGCATGAACAATGGTATCCTCTTGTCTCACCGATAGGGACGATCATACGGCATGTTGTAGATCGCAGAAGACAGTATGATCACTTGACCTAGTGAGACATAAACCTGATCACAGCCGAGACAGCGTATGAGAATACGTCTGTCCGGATGGCTGCGGCATTGTCGGAATAAGTAGTCTGTCTTGGTTACTTGACATGCTGGTACGCAGAGGTGGCGTATTGATGGACCGCAGTGAGATGTATTCATCCGTCTGACATCAGCGAATACAAGATCTCGTTATATTGATTGAATCCAAACCCTAACGAAGGATCAGGGGTTTGCACGGGTTGACTGTTGCTTTGACTTGCCATGGTGGAGAGCCTAAGTAACGTGCTCGTATATCCGCATCTTGGGTAACAGCAGTTCGTGTAGTACCTCCTGAGACTGGGCTTAGGTAACCATATCCGAGTAATAGGATGTGGACATTCCCTGAGGAGCTCAATAACATTCATCGTGCCAAAGTCCTGCAGGCTGATTAAGTTCAGGCACGAGTGACAAGGTTTGAGTGGTACTACTCAGGAATAATAAGATATTAATTAATTGTAGTTAGAGCTTGTCAGAGGCTCCGATTAATTAATGGATGTCTGGTAACCTTAAATATGGGGATTCTCAATTAATGCAACCCGTTCTTATAACGTGGTAATAAAGGGGTAGGTCAGTATTAATTCTGTGGTGAAAAAGAATTAATATTAATTAATTAATTGTGTCCTGGGTTGTGGACATGGGAATTAATTAATTTATATGCCCACTTTATTATTTGCATTACGTCCCAGGACTGGCCCAATTAAATATGCTGAATTGAGCCCAAAATGGCCCATTAGGGTTTACAACCCTAGGTCTATAAATAGACAGCTCTCTCTCATAAGTTGTAACACAGTTGAAACACACTAAACCCTAGTGAGAGAGAGGAGGCGCCGATTTTGGGTAGAAAGGAGGAGAATTCCGATTCTGGTCCTGCTCAGAATACAGATCTACGGAGTCCTCACCAGTAGTAGATCTGAACAGCATTGAGACACAGCCTTGAAGATCTGATCTGGAGAACAGATTTCTTTCTTTCCTCCCTCCTTATTTTTTATTTTTATCTAGAAATTAGATCTCTAATTTCCGTTTCCGCGATTAAAATCGGATTGCGTGGTTGATTTCAAATTGGAAATTCGAACGCAAAAGATCGTTTCAGACACGACCGAATAACGATAATTCCTCAATCCACGATATATATTAAATTCATAGGAGCATGCTAGGTTTTTGTGAATTTTAATTATGAGCAATATCCATAAATCGATCCGGTTCAGTTTGGTTTTGGTGATTCGGTTCACGGTAAAACCCTTCAACAGCTATATTTGAAACCCAACACACCAAGTGTTAAGGTATAATCTGCAATTAAACTAACGAATATTTGAGCTTGAACACTTGCTAAGTCGTGACCTTAGCAAGATAAGTGCAAGGCTTTTTAATACTTCCGCCGCATATATAAACACTCTGATCGGGGACCAACATCTCTTTCCATGTTAAATAAGAATAAATCTGGATCCTTTATTTTGTTGATCTAATGGGTATGATAATTCAACACTTATTAAATAAATACGGTATTTAGGGTAACTTAGTAATTTAGCCTTTAAATTTGAGTAACTGTATTCTCTATATTTAGATCTAAACATTCTCTCTCATAATTTTCTATTTACTCCCATTATAATCAAACGATTATATCTTTCTCGATTCAAATTTACTTTTTACGAAGCATATATCAAATTAAACTTAGTTTTACGATGATTCATATGATATCCATATTGCATATGTAGAATTTAGAAGATTCGCACAAAAATTCTGATTTTATATTCAGCTTCTTCATTATATTAACGTTCAGGATAAAAAATATTCCCTCCGTCCCACCTCAATTGTCCCACTTTCCTTTTTCGTCCGTCCCACCTCAATTGTCCCATTACTTAAAAATGCAACTTTTTCACACTCAACAATAAAATATTAATTACACTCAACTTACTTTACACTCACACTCCTTGGTTATTGTGCCCAAAGTCACCGGGACAATTCAGCCGGGACGGAGTGAGTACATCAATTACGTGTAGAAAGTGTTCCAAATATCTGCATTTTTTTGCATCAAATGATGCATTCTTTACTTGAACAAGATGCATTTTATTCTAAAACATATACATTTTTCATTCATATTGAGTGCATTTTTTGCACTGATTATATGCTGCATTTTTATGCCCCAAATATTATTTTTTTACATCGAACGTATACATATTATGTTTTATTCACTACACGAAATGGAATTCTTCAATATATAGTTTTCACATTTTTGCCCTTGAATGTTGGATGGTAATACAAATAATGCACCAAAATTGTGACGGATTTTAATTGATGCGCGTTGATTTTTATTTTTGATGGTCCAGATTCATCTTATTTAACATCAGGAAACACTTTAACACATAATCACTACCCCTCTCTCTCTCTCTCTCTCTCTATATATATATATATATATATATATATATATATATATATAAAACCACATATTCTATCTTCTAAAATGAAATCAAAATAAATTACCCAGTCTATAGATTTCTTGATGATCAACTAGAAGAATCTCATAAGCCAGCTGTTGCACATGACTGATCATGAAAATTTCCCAAAGAATAATCTCAACTGCGTATATATATGTGTGTAATAGGCCATCAAAAATTCATGAGCTTTGGCACGAACCTCATCAACCGATCCAAAGCATTGACCGTAAACTTCCTAGCAAACAAATAGCAAATATTTGTCGGCTTCCCATTGTACACGCACTCCGTCCCGGTCCTCATCCGGTTCAGCATCTCCGGCGTAACGTCGATCCGTATAAACCTCAACGGGTGGGGACCACCCCGGGACCAGTCAACCCAAGTCAAGGTTCGGTTCGCGTTCTTGGAAGGGAAGTGTTTGGTCACGATGGTGGGGATGTAATGCTCATCGGAGTAGCAAGCTGGCTTGCAGAAGTTCTTGAAGACCGGGAAGTAGACCCGGTCCGAGATGACTTCGATGGCGAGCTCCCGGTCCATCTCGAACCACTGAGCCCCCTTCCGCCACTCCTCCAGCTTCACCAGCGGCATCATGTGCCGGTCGTAGCGGCCGCGGCCGACCGGGCCCTCCTGGTCGTACGATTCGACGAAGGACGTGGTTGATTTCATGAGGTAGTTGTAGATGGTTGGGAAGTTGAAGAGAGGGATGCATGCCTCCGACAGTAGGACGAAGCGTTGGTTTGAGGAGTCGAGCAGCGCGTTAGCTAGCAACCTCCGCTCAGCCTCTACCATGCTGATCTTGCCCCATTCTACCCTCTGCAATCATTAATTTTACCATTAAATCTTAGTGAGAAAAGAATTATATTTTTCAATTCTCTCGTTTTAATCTAGTTTATGCAAATGACATATCACAATAAACTTATTTCATACTCACCCGAAGACTATATTCAGTGACTCAAAAAAAAAAAGACTATATAACTATATTATGATGAGAAAATATTGACGACAATACAATTATTTATGCATACAAAAGTTATAAATTAAATTAATTGAATATTTAAAAAGAATCATAAACCCCAACAGGATGTGATGAATCTTAATTAAGACTAAAAAACTCAATTTAAGAACGATGTTCCAGATTGCATAATTTAATATGATATTCATATAGGTATATTAATGCACAAACATAAATATCATTTGGAAAAGCATTTCAAAATGATTTCTAATCACCACCATATCTCACAAAGCATAAATAATCTCCTACTATTAAATCATATTGGGGGAAAGGATGTGATCCAGGTTCAAATTAAAGTTTGTACTATAATTAAAGTTTGTGCTATAAGAATAAATCTCAATACTTGAATTCATAACATCAAATATTGAGATTAAAAAAATAATTTATAATTTACATTATGCTTATTTTCTTAATAAGCTATGCATAGAAATTTTAAGCATAACTTATAATGCAATTAAGAATAAGATTTTGAAAAAAAAAAACTAGTCCGGACCATTCATTTTTTATACAAATGTAGACTCATTCATATTTAGTCAAAACTCACTTTTTATATATTAGATATACTCTCAAATGAAAAGTAAGTATTTTGCAATATTGTATTCATATTTCTTCCTCTCCAATTTAAATGAAATAGTTTTAATTTGAAATATTATTTATATAAATAAATTAAAAATAAGAGTGCGATGATTATTTAAAGTTGAGTTAGTCTCTTGAGAGACGGTTTCATTATTTTTTCTATTGTGAGACGGACCTTAATACATTCATTTCAATAAGTTAAATACATCATTTCATTTTTAAAAATTATATTATTTGCAACAAATAAATACTTCATTTGCAATAAAGAAACACATCATTTCATTAAATTCGTCTCACAAGAAACACATTATTTCATTAAATTCGTCTCACAATAAAAATGAAGAGACCGTCTCATCTGAAAATTTGTCTTTAAAGTTTGAAGGCTGTTTCTTGTGGTCAACCAATATGAAACATATCTAAAGGATAAGTTTCATATTGATAAAAATGTGTTTATACAGGTTGCAATCTCTCAACTTTTATCTTATTCAATCTTCTTTAACAAAAACTTGCAGAGATTTGATGGCTTTAATTGAGATTAAAAATCTTAATTGTGAATTAGACACTAATTAATCTCTTGAATATTTAAGAGAATCTTATACGGAGTTTTCTCTCAAAAAATGTAACTCTTTGAAATGATTTTGACATGATCATTCCATTTAGATTTCAATCTATTCCTCTGTAACTCTATTCTTTTAGTACATACCTAATATATTTAGACAAAAAGATTCAAATATATCCTAAATTATACGAATAGTTTAGATATATATTTAAACAGTTGAATAGCTTGAGATAAATTTGAAAAACTCACATATTTCGAAATATATTTGAACCTTTTACCATGTATTTACACACATTACATACGAAAAGAACTTTTCATGAACAATCATAATTTCACAGATTTTTTAATTAAGCAGTTAGATTTAAGCTATTTCAAAAACCCGTTTAATTAAATAAACTCAAACCTACACTTCAAAATATGTTTATTTAGTTTAACATGTAATTCCTTTTAAATAATAATATATTTATAATTAAAAATTAGAATTATATATTATATAAATTATTAAAAATATTTTCTATTAAATTGTATAATAAATTTATAAATATAATATATATTAGTATTTCACCCATCCGCTGCACAAAAATATTGTATTTTAAATTTGATAAAAAGGATATAATATGTATTTTGAAACAAAAAATTAAATAAATAAACATAATAGTTTTATGTATATACTGATATACAGCAGTTAGAATTAGAATGAGAGTGATTTTTACACATTTTCAACTTGATGTACCCATATTAATATCTTTTAATATATGATACGAAAATAGTATTTAAAATAAAATTAAAAACCATAAATTAATTTAAAATTTTCGGTAATAACCATTAAATATTTTATGTTATTTTTAAATTTAATGATAGTGTGATTGCTTAATTCATATAAATTACCTAGATTTTGGTGAGAAAATAAATATTTTTCATAAATTATGGAGATAGTTGTCCATTGTTATAGAATATGTAAATTGAAAACAAAACATGGAACATGTAGATAAAATTAGTCATAATAATTAATATTAATTAATAATTACTCAATTATATCATAATATATTTAATTAAAATAAAATAATGCTGAAAGCTTTTTCCACTTTTTTTTAGTAGTCACTTCTTTACTTTACAGAGAGATAGATACTATAAATTTAAATACGCTACAATAAATCTAAAATAAATTGAAAGCGCAACTTACTTTCCTTAAAAGATAGGTTTTGACCAATAAGCATTTCATAATAGATAATTGATCAACTTATCTTTGTCCAATTCACAATTAATCGATCAAATTCACTGAACCAAAGTCTATCATGATAGATCAAAGAGATAGAGTGGGATTCATAAATAAATAATAGTTGAAACCCTTCAATAACACAATAAATCTAACGCTACGAATAATTAATTTAGAAGAGTTTATATCTTTATCTTTTATCCAGTTTACAATGAGTATGAAATTTGTATAATGTATCTATAGCTCAAAACTATCATATATCATAAATATCAGGGTCACCCTATAATTTCGGGTGCCTGTGCAAATATATCATTAATGATGCCCCTATTAATAACATAATTATAAATAAAATATTAGTAAAATTATTATTAATATAAATATATCTTAAAATCATATTTATAATCTAAAAATATTACATCACAAAAAAGTCCATGTTCTTTTACATCAAAATCTTGAGATTCTTGAGCTCATTTCATCTTTGGACAAATATTAAGAAAACAAATAACTCTATACAATATCATACAAATCAAAATGTACTACTATTATTAATATACTTGTTAGAAATTGTGTCTAATTTTGATAATTGTCAAAAGCCAAAAGACAATTAACATTTGTATTGTGTTGACAAGTTAGAGAGTGTGTACTCGTTATCTAAGTTGTAAGAGTTATAATAGTTTAGATCTAACAAAAACTGAACACTAGAAGATTGGAAGAACTAACTAAAGATTAATCAATTTGAAATTTATCCATAATTGTCGAATACAACTGACAATTATGAGGAGAGAGAGTGTCACGGCTGAAGATCATAAAAGATATATGACTAGCTATAAGAAAAGTATCAACTAATAGTTTCAGAAGAACTCGATACAAGAGGAAAAATAATGGACATACAAGGATACACTATTGACCCGATAATCAATTAATGCTTCTCTCATTCAAGTCAAAAGCTGCAAATTTGTACATCATAGTACAAACATTAACCTGCTAAAGTATTGAGTCGTATCAAATTTTTCACAACATCTAGAATTAAAATCCATCTTATAAATATCCCATCAAAGAGGATATAAAAGTAATCAGATGTGACTAGACCGATCTGATCGCAAAATATACTACAACAACCTCTCAATATTTTTATCGCTTAAGCATATTGTGCTTCTTAACCATCGTGCTTTCTTAAGCACGAGAGGACCGGAGGCCAATCAGCTAATCATCAGCAGAGGCTTCGAGACTGCACAAATTCAAAGGATAAACCCACCAGACCAACACTCGTGAAAGGAACAAAAGCCTTTGTATCCTATAACTAAGATCATGGAGATTCCAGCTAGTAGAAGAATGGAAGTTATAATCCATAGTCAAAAGTACCGTAGGCAACCGAGATTGCAAAAGGTGGGGCCTCGCACGTGGAGTGTAGTAAAATTCAACCAACTGTGGTACTTGTGACTGAGGAATTGAGACTCAATCAGAGAAGTTCCAAAGTTATAAACTGTATTAGATTACCACAATCAACTAAGGATAATGAATTTTGTTTTCAATAAACAAAGAGTGGATATGGTAAGAGTTAGCTTTTGAACCACTATAAATTTTGTCTCTTACTACTTTCAGATATCTGCTTTCATTTGCTTCCAACGGATTTGAAACCCAGCAACTGATATTGAAATATAGACTAAAAACCTGCTTGACTAATTAAGTTTTTGCAACTACCAGCCGGCTCCTCTTAAGTCAGCTGAGAACTTAAAATTAGGCCAACCGCACACCTTTGCATTGAGCATTGACTCTGAACTTAGAACCATCAAATTCTAACAAAGCAGTAGGCCTTTATGACTAACTATTTTGAATCACTAAGGATTCGTTCCATTTTTTATGTATGTAGCGAGCATATATTATTGAAGACGGAGAAAGATGGCTACCAGTAAACTGAAAAGAGCAGCAAAACCGAGGAAATAGAGCCACAAGAAGATATCTAGAACTAAAGAAGCCATTTTTTAGGGAAGAGTGATGCTAGTAGCCCTTGTTGCTGACATTCAAACTGAAGTATTTACGTAGCAACTGGTTCTTACCTCAACAACAACTAAGGTAACTGACTCAACTATGCCTTCTCTAGAACATGCATTTGCTAAATTTCGATCGTGCCACTCTGATTCAGAAGATTTATACCTTGAATTTCTTTCAAAATATTTTGCATACATTTGTACTTTGCAAAAAACTCACTTCTTCTTAGAATGCATTTTTAAAAGATCAAGAAACTGACTAAGGAGCTAAGAAAAGTCTGATCTCTTATAGAGAATTTTGGAAATTTCAAAGCGTGATTATCACGGGCAATCGCCAACACAATGATAGATTCTGGGAAGAACTATAAAACTCCCAGCAGTCAACGACCAAGGAGAAGGGAGGTTTTTCCTCAATCTACAAAGCAATAAGGCGAAGATTGAAGACCGAGGTGCTTGAAAGTGCGCGCTGACTAGACGGAGGAGCTGCTCAACATTAGAGATCAAGCCTGACCTTGTAATCAATCGATTAGTGAATTTTCAGTCAGAGGACTGAAGAGTGGATGTAGAACAATTGTTGGAACCACTATAAACCTTGTGTTCTTTTACTGCTTTATTTCGCTATATTGTGTTTGCGCATATTTAAAACTCAACACATTAAGTGTTGTAGTATAGTCTGAGTTAACTTAACGAATATTGGAGCTAAAACACTTTTAATAAACACTTGCTAAGTCGTGACCTTAGCAAGATAAGTGCAAGACATTAATCAAGAACTTCCGCTGCATATATAAACACTCTGATCGGGGACCAACAAGTGGCAATAGAGCGGTTGGTCTTTACGACTAGCTGCTTCTAAGTCGCTTAGGACCAAATCCATTTTTACTTGCACTTGTTTCTTGCTTTTTTGTGTTAGCTCAGGATAAAGGATATTGGCGAACAACACGAAGTTTGGAAAGTTCACACCAGAAGCCTACTCCATATGGAAAAGAGGTCATAGATCACGTTGATGAACATTCATCCAGAAATGGAGTACGTAATCAATGTGGGACCAATCAAGATTCAGAAGGTGAAGACTCGAGTCGAAGAAGACATACAAGGACCAGACGTAATGGTGGACAAGCCATACGCGGAGTGGACGCAGGAAGATCAAACTTGATCACAACTGGATTATATAGCCATGGGTTTGATCTTAAATTCTCTGTCACCTCCTATAATAGCAGAAGCTCTAGAATACAATAATGATAAAGAAATGTGGGAGTTTCTTGGCACTCTAAGTACAGAGACCGATCAATGAAGAGAAATAAGCTACAACAGTGCGTAGACAAATATGAATCTTTTCAAATGCTTCCTAGAGAGACAATCAAGGACATGGAAGCAAGATTCAACTCCATCGTGGTTGAACTGAAGAAGTTGGGAAGAACATATGAACTTCCTGACATGAACTCAAAGATCCTCTCCAAAATGCCAAAGAAGGACTGGTTTGTCAAAGTGACCAGCCTGAAAGAAAAAGATCTATCAGCCATGAGCACCAAAGAAGTATTCGTGCAACTTCATGCACATGAATGAGACATCATGCAGATCAACAAGAATGAAGTTGATCGAGCAGCAGTACCCAATGAAGATCATCCAGAAAAGATCACAGTGCCAGTGGTAGACATGTCTCTACCAGTTCCCGATGTTATCAAGGAGAATGAGACAGAGCCCATTGAGTCAGCCTCCAAGGATGCAAATAGATGGCTTGAGTTCTCCGATGAGGAGGAGTCGCGGAAGGACAGGAGAAAGTGATGAAAAGGGCACACGAACAAAAGACATTTAATAAAGCCAAGTTGCAGATAACTCTTGAGCAAAGGGATGCTCAGTATGAGCAAGTCATGGCTAGCTATGTCGAGCGCAACACCAAGATTCAAGCTGGTGAGAAATATGGACGCATCACCAAAAGGGACATCGAGAAGACATAGACCGCAAAAGGAAAAACCAATGTTAGAAATGTTGAAGAAAAGATTGTGAATCCAGATGCCATGTCTGATGCAGAATTTGACAAATAGCATAGGAGAGAAGAACTTATGGAATCAAGGAAGATGCAGACTCCTGTGCAAGGGGAAAGGAGTTATGCTACCCTGACCATTCAGCCCGCCACCACTCAAGGGGGAACTATAAGTGTTGAGGTCAATGTTGAAAAAGCTTTGTCACAGACTGCTGCGCAAGAAGGAAGCAGTTCTGTAGTTGAAAGATGAACTGAGGAGGAACAACTGGCTACGGAAGCAGAAAGTCAGTTTGTAACGATTTTGGCAGAATATGATTTGGTGAAGGAAGGAAACCAAATCCCGTTTGTTGAAAAGGACGACAAGGCAGTAGATGAGGAGAATGCTGACCTTGAAATGACAATAGTTGAGGGTACAACGACACCCGAGATAGCTATACAAGAAGGTGTTCATCAAGACATCATTACAGTAGAGAAGATGGAGGCTGATGAGAACATTGCTGAAGAGACACCAATGGAAGAAAAAGTCACTACCTCCTTGGATGCTGAAGCCCGAGCAACATTGCAAGCAAATCTCACTGCAAGCGTGCGAGCAAAAATTGAGCAGTATATACGCGCACTTGGAATGGATCCATCTACCATTCCAGGATGGAACTCAGCAGCAGATACTACCTCCATTCTTGAAAGCACAATTAAATCACTCTGGCAGAGACGAATTCCAATTCCTACCTCTCCCGAAGTGTCAGATATATCGTTCAGTGACATACCTAGTTCTGATGATGAGGAGAATGCATGAAACACCACCAAAGGGAGTGTGCTGCTTGCAGATGGTGAATCCATGTTTCTAGGTGAAACTTCGAGGGTGCCCATGGAAGGACTACCTGACAGGAAATTTAAAGCGAAGAGGATTGCTAAGTGGTGTCCTTCTATCACCGTGAGAGATGAGAAGAATGATGATCTCATCTCATGGGCAAAAGATATATGTGTCTTTATTGAAGCTCAAGTTGATGCCGAAGTTGAGAACACATATCCTGCGGATTTACTGGGCGAATCTTCTGATCTTGATTGGATGAGAATAGAGTTCCAGAGGTGGAGGTTTTTCGACTATACCACTCACAAACTACACTACGAGACCGAGCGATTATGATGGCAAGGATGGGTCTCAACTACTGGCGAAGTGAAGAGGAATGGGCAGACGGCTGGATGGATCAGACATCCAAGAGGTTGTACACGGAGAAGCAGGTTGCTGCTAGACTGCAGAAAATTAAGGCACACAGAGCACTCATAGGCGACCGCTCATTCCCACCATCTGAGTACACTGCTAAAGATTCTCCTCCATTCACTCATCACTTCAAATCCCCAGCAACAAGAAGACAGATGGCCGCAGCCACTGAGTTGAAAACTAAGGTAGCAGAAGAAGAAGCTGCACGAAAGAGAGAAGAGAATCGAAGGAAGATGTTGGAATTTAAGGAGCACATCCTTACTCAATTGGCAAACAAGTCATCCAGAATGGATAGATTTAGGCCTCCTTCTCCCATCACTGCTGAAGAGGAAATAGTTAGGGAGACTGAACCTGCCACAGCAGTCAATGCTGATCTACCATCCACTTCGTCTCAAGCACTGGCCACCATTGCCATCATGCCTACTGCCCAGAATCTGATTGTGCTATCGGAGGAACCCCAAGTCATGACAATTGAGCCCCTGAGCTCCAGCACTTATCAGAGGGACCTCCAGCAATTCATACATACGATGGTAGGACGGAGCATTGGAGAGCAAATTGTGCCGATCGTGCGGAAGTAAAAAATCAGGTGATCGAGGAAAAAGAGGAACTGCACACTACTCTGTAAGACAATTTTGAGGCCTTCTCCACAGGCTTTTTTTGCTGCAATCAAAGAGGGGGAAGAGAAGAGGTTAGCAGAGGAGGCAGAGAGACTAAAAGAACAAGAAGACAGGATCCGGCGCCTCGAAGCAAGAAGAAAATAGGAAGAATACTTGAGAAGGCAACAAGAAGAAGAAGAGAGAGAAGAACGACGAAGGATCGAAGAGAAAGAAAGAATCAGAAGAAAAGAGAGAGAGGCCGCAGTGGACAACTTCGTGAAGGTAACGCTCGAGACTCTCAAGAATGTGAAGAAGACCACCATCGGTTCTTCGAGTGCCAGAAATGCTGATGATTCAGACTCCTCGACGACCAAAAAGTAATATCTTTAAATCTTATAAGTCTTCTAGCCTGAAAAAAATTGTTTTTGATTAGGGTGTGCGTTTCATGTACATCATGGCAAGATTATTTTTAATGGAAACTAACCCAGGTTGAAGACAACATCTTATTGTCCAACGCTGATTTAATTGAACTAGCTGAAATTGCACACTCGGTGTAATCAGCAAAGTGCGTGAATTGATGATGTGTGTGATATTTTCATGTATGATTGCTTGATATGGTGTGTGTGAAAGTGTTGTATGCTTATCTGATAAATGATTTGGAAGCCATTTACTTGAAGCAAAAATATATAATCGAGCAATACCCTTGATATTTTGAGGGGGAACATTTAGGAACCATACTGAGTCTAAGGAAGTTGAGATGCTGAGAATAGACTTGATAGGAAAACCTTGTAATCTCAGTAATCAGCTTTCCCATGATCAGTTAGTATTAAAGCTCAGGATTGAGGCTTTGATCGCACCAAAAAGGGGGAAATTGTTGGGAATTTTGTTAGAAATATCAAAACCCCTTAGTTGTCAATGTATGCTTATTATGTTTTGGTACATTAAAGCTCAAGCCGATCTAGTTTCTAGATACTTAGTATCGAATCAAAATGTAAAAGTCCTGTATATGTCATATATACTCGAGTTGTAATAGTACTAGAAAAAGAAGAATAAAAAATGTTGAAGCGATCACCAAACTTGATGATTGCTGAAGATTGCTGAAGAAGCTAGTAAGAGTAAAAAACACGGAGGAATGTTGAACGCACTCAAGAGAATGCTGAAGAAGTAACGCAAGCATGGCGCGAGATCTTAGCAAGCCTGCTGAGATGTCAGTTGTATGCCAATCGCCAGCAAGCGCTCAACAGCAATCAAGAAAATACAAGTCGTAAATCAAAGGATCCAGATAACAAGGAAACCTGACAAATCAGATAATAGAACAATCAACAGACACAACGGAGGTTTCAAGTTCAAACTAAAAGATCCGTTCTAACAAAGACGGCTACAAATCAGAGATGAAAGAGACTTGAAGAGTCTCTGTACGCTGCAGAAAAAGGAAAAATAGAGATTGGCAAGCAATCCCTTTGAGTCTAACGGATAAAATTCAAACAGTCGTTTGAATCTTCACCTATAAATAAGTGTCATCCAAAAAATGATTCAAAGGTTCGCAAAATTTTATTATATAGAGAAAACAAGAGAGAATTCAAAACTCTTAAACTCACGCGAACTCATCCCAGCTTGTACTTGATTGAAGCTATCCCACAAGCTTTCATACCTAAAGCTCGAGACCTCTGAAGTATTACTTCTAAGGTTAATATTGGGATTCTTTCTATTCCTAGAAAGAATCGAGCAGTCACCTTGTTGTGCAAGCATGATTATCATGGGCAATCACCAACACAAGGATGGGTTCTGGGAAGAACTATAAAACTCCCAACTGTCAACGACCAAGGAGAAGGGAGGTTTGTCACTCTACGGAGCGACAAGGTGAAGATTGAAGATCGAGGTTCTTGATGATGCATGCTAACCAGACGGAGGAGTTGCTCAATGTTATAGAGATCAAGCCTGATCTTGTAATCAATCGATTAGTGAATTTTCTGTAAGATGACTGAAGAGTGGTCGTAGAACAATTGTTCGAACCACTATAAATCTTGTGTTCTTTTACTGCTTTATTTCGTTATATTGTGTGTGCGCATATTTAAAACTCAACACATTAAGTGTTGTAGTATAGTCTGCAATTAACTTAACGAATATTGGAGCTAAAACACTTTTAATAAACACTTGCTAAGTCTTGACATTAGCAAGATATGTGCAAGATATTGATCAAGAACTTCCGCTGCATATATAAACAATCTGATCGGGAACCAACAAGTGGTAACTGCATCTGGAACCCCAGCTATAGGCGAGATAGGTAAGACGAAGTTAGCATCTTGAACACCCGATCTAGGTGAAGGAATTAAGACGTATCCAAATATTTCATATATTTAAAAAGAAGGAGAAAACTGAGTACCAACTCTCAGTTATTGGTTTTCTGGTCATCTCAGAATTGACAAAGAGGGTTGTCACTTGTGAAATAGATCACTCTGAGTGGGACACCTGAGAACTGATTAGTAGTTAGTTATTTTGTAAACGGTAGTGGAATACAAATGGTACAGAACTCTTAGTTTTGGTTTCAGCAAAAGGCAATCAATTGTCATTCATAATTGAGTTCCAGCTCCTAGTTGTAAACACATGAGAGATAATGATAACTGAGGCGGAAAAGTAAATGAGTGGGAAATTGAAATTTAAATATATTTAATGCTCATTAAACTGCTGCAGAGCGATGCCAGACATGCAAGGTTTGAGACCCTACCACACCACCACATTTTGGCGCAAGTTAGGATAGTCGTAGATCAAAAACATGTCGTTCAAGACACAATAACTTTCTTACGTAATCTCAACCATGAAAATGAAAAGATGAATTTATTTCGGTCATTGATCTAACTTAGGGTTATGTTAATTTCACTACAAATAGGTTTGGCCAGTCTCCTCCCTTAACCTCCTATCTTCATAAATGACTACTCTCGCCATTAAGAATGCCTTCAAACATCCATATATATTTGAGAGAATCTCATTTTCTCAACTGACCTTCTTAGTCAAGTTAGACACACTAGAACCCTCATCATGGCTAAAAGAAATGACTCTACAGATCTAAGAGAAAAGGATCTAAGACATTGAATGTCTCTTGTACACCAAACTGACAATTATCATGATGAAACAACTACTGAAGTTGCTAAGCTCTCTAGTGTTTCATCCTTTACTAATGTCAAGGTTGGAGGTCGGAAGAATTGCCTTAGAGGAATTGATCAAGATATATCTTGTCCTGAGCCATCAACTGACTATAATTATGAACAACAATGATATTATAGCTTGCAATCATAGCCATTGATCAGAACTAGCTAACACTTGGTCATCACTGGCATCTTCCTATGTTATCATAAGGGGGAAAATTTTAGTGCAATTTAGATCAGCTGAGAGACCCGCAGAAGGAGAGATCAGCTGAGGATTTGAAAAGAAGAAGATAGTTGAAGATAAAGAGAGGACGAAGACCAGCTGGCTTGTCTGCTAGACAGCGCGACAATATCTTTGTAACAGTGTAGCATAGTCAATTTTATTTACCTCATTGCACTTGAAATCTACTGTATCAATGAAAAATTGATTATTGCTCTCTTTAAAAGACAATTCATCTTGGTTAAGCATAAATAATTTTTTAGTAGGCTGAATATGCACAATCTATTCAAATGTGCAATCAATAATCAGTTTTCCCTCCCCAATTGATTAAGCATGAATAATTTTTTTTATTGAGCAAGTGGTATCAAACATAGGGTGAAGAACGCTGTTAAGGGAGAAGTTCAATTTAACCTAGCTAGGTTAAATTGTAAAATTCCCTTCTTTTTTTTTTGTAGAATATGGTTTTGACATTGTAAAAAGAAGAAATGTTAGGATTTAAATTTACAATTAAATAAAATAGAACACCCTTAATTTAATTTTGAATTGCTTATGCAGTTAGATCTGCGACTTAAGTTGTTGACTTTTATTAAAAGATTCAACTAGACAGGACTTACTAATGACTATGTGGGGACCCTTTGTGTACTTTATTTCATCTCTACACTCCTTTGTCTAAAATATAAACTCGGATACTTTTCGAAAATTATTATTTTACAATATAAAATAGATAATTTAATTACTGACTGAGATTTCAAAATGATGAATATTTTATTTAAGTGTCAACATTGTTTATTTATAAGCGGTTCTTAATTAATTTTTCGTATATTACAAATTTTAAATTTGCATTTTGAAACATAGATGTTAGTTACACAAAATCAAAGCATGATATTATATTTTTTTTCTTTCTGAAAAACAGCATGCATTATTACTACATAGAGTTATTATAAGTGCTAGTTGACTGCTGGGATACGTCCTGGCGTATAAGAAGTACTTAACTGATATATTTTAAATATATAGATATTAGTAAATAGAAAAATAAGATTATATAAGTATTAAATATGTTTAATTTACATATATATATTTTTAAAAGATATAATAAACTGGCGTCTTGATTGATTAGGCTGCAACTAAAATATTGTAAAATTCAACAAAGTCGCTCCTAAAATTTTGTAAAATAAGATTATATAAGTATTATATATATTTTATATATATTATATAATTATTACATATATTTTATACTGACTCGCCCCTAAAATTTTGTAAAATTCAACAAAGTTGAAAAGATTTCTGTATATTATACTGACTGACCCCATTAAATATCTATTTTAGTACAAAATAATTACAGTTGACATTTATAAAATTAAAATTCTGTATCAATCTTTTTCATTTTTTTTATAAAAGAATTATTTTTAAAACTCAAGTATTCACTATTCCTTTTTTCGTAGAACAAATTATATGGGCTAACAATAAAGGAAGGCACCGTTCAATCTGCCTGCCTAGTCGTTTATTTTAATATATATATATAAACATACAGCACCGTCTCATTCTAACTAATTTAATCAACGTGTGATAACTTTGCTTTTTTAAACGAAGACTTTTTTATGCAAAAGTTGAAACGATAAAGAGTAAATTGTAATTCTATAAACATTATACTATTACTTTTACAAAATCTAGGTAAACGAGATAATAAAGCCCTTAATATTAGAAAATATTAACTCCATCGTGATTATGAAAGAATTTGTCTAAAGTCTCAATGCTCTAATATAATACTCCTTTGGTTCCATTCATATGATATACTCTAATATTTTAAAATATTCTAATTATATAATCCAATTTTCATATTTGATATTGTTTTTTAATATATTGTTTTCTTAAATACTTATTTTTTTGACAAACATATAAAATTAAACATGACTATATAATCAGAAAAAATGGACCAATGCAATCAATATAACACAAACAAACAACAATAACAAAACATCATTAAATACTCCGACATGTAATGTAAGAACTCATAGATCTCAATGCAACCCTAACTCCAAAGCATGCAATCAAGATTTCAGATATTTAATTTCTTGGGGAGAGAGAGAGAGGACGTTACCTTGCTGGGAATTCTCCGGCCATGAAAAACTGAGCCATCGGGGAAAGTCCCATTGTAAGAAGGTTGAGAATGGACGTAAATGGAGTAAAGCCCTTCATGCCCTCTGAAGAAAAGCTCCCACAGCGGCGCCAGCGGCAGATTCCCCTTCGCAAGAAACATGAACGCCACCTTCGGCGTCCGCTCGAACGGGTATTCATTGATCTTCGGCTTCATCGACGCGCGCCACAGCAGCTCCGCCTCCGTCATGCCGTGCATCGTGCTCTCCGGCTTCAGAAAGGCCCTCAGCCCGACCCGCGCTACCGAACGCGGATGCTGCATGGCTGCAGGACGGGGTGGGGGTGGGGGTGGGGGTGGGGGCGGGGGAGGGGGGAGGGAGAGATGCAGGTGGAGGAAGAGGAGGAGGGGGAGGTGGACGAGGTGGAGGCGGCTGGACAGGCGGCGGTGCTGTCGTTAGGATGGCGTTGGAGAGCTGCCGTAGTTGACGGCTGCCGGGGAGGTCCCGGATGTAGAAACTGACGGTGAGGCCGACGACGAGGCCAGAGCCAAAGAAGAGGAAGTATACGATGAGGTTTTGGAGGTAATTGTGAGAGGTGTGGAGTGCTTTGGAAGAATATTGGATTAGCTGCTGCTGGTCTTCTAGCTGGTGGTGGTGGTTGTGCTGCTGTTTCTTCATTTTTTATTTTTTTGGTGGGATGGTTTTAATGATATATCATGTTTTGCTTGTGTGATTAAAGATCTTAGGTTGGAAGAAGCTTTGAGGCTGCAATCTTTCAAGATTATATTCCAAGATTGAAGTTGTTGGTAACAAAATATGGGGATTTAGTAGTCTGGCATTTTTGCTACCCCTGCACTTAATTTACCAATATATAAAAAAAAAATGCCCATTTGCATTTATATATATATGTGTGTATATATATATATATATATATATATATATATATAGTATATACCTTTTTTCTTTTGTAAAGAAAAATATAGAAAAACATGAGAAAGATTCACTCACACGCCATATATGCAGAAAAGTAAATATGTTACACATGCTAGAAATGGTGAGATTTTTTCATGAAAAAACAAACCTCTGCAAAATGATATTGAACATGCCATTAACAAGAAAGGAAGAATAAAGGAGAGAGAAATTACCTGAGGATGGTAGTGAGAGGGCGTGAAGGGTATCAATTCTCTTTGTTTGGGGAAAGTGAGAAATTGTGTTGAGAGGCAAAAAGAAATGGGGGTGGGTGGGTGGTCATGTATTCAATTCAAACTTCTAAACCATCAATTGCTTCCCCCCTTATTTTCGGGATATACCAAATTTAATTCATTTTAGGAGAATTGTCGATCCAGGACCCAAAAGATAGTTAAATTGTCAATCCAGGACCCGAAAGATGATTTGTCAGTTCAGGACCCGAAAGATCAAACAATTCTCAATCCATGACCTAATATTGAGGTCCTGGATTGAGAATTGTATGATCTTTCGGGTCCTGGATTGAGAATTTTTGTGATCTTTCAGGTCCTGAATTGACAATTAATCTTTCGGGTCCTAAATTGACAATTAAACTATCTTTCGGGTCCTGAATCGATAAAACTCCTTCATTTTACATTAACAATACGATGATGATAATGGTGGTGAGATAACACCATCCTTTGTGTCCATTTAGTTTTCCCTTTATCAAGTAAATATTAGGGCAAAGAAAATTAATTTTCAATATTCTTTTAGAATAGATTTTAAATCTCTATTCTACAATAGTGTTTCATTTAGTATTCCACTATCATGATTACTAATTTTGATAATGGTTATTAAGAAAATAAAAATTAAGCATAATACAATATGCTTTAATTATTTTTATGAACAATAATCAAAATTTTACAAGAACACAGAGTATGACTATGACTTGATCGATTTTAATAATCAAAATTAGTTAAAATAGAATTTAATACTAAAAAATATTATGTATCCTAAAATTATCTAAACTAAAATTAATTAAAATAATAAAAATATTGAATAAAAATTGATAATCAATAATTAAAACCATTACTAATATTAGGTTTCTCATGAAGACAGAGATTCTCGAGATTCTCAATCGCTCTTTTTAGTGGAGAGGAATAGTGCGGGAAGGGAGCAAGACCAAGCCGAGCCGAGAGGCTGAGTCCTTTCCTTAAGGCATGCCCCTACTCAACTTCCTATTGCAAATGCCAAAGCAACAAGAGCGGCTAATATTCGCAGTTCCGAGTGAGTTCTGCCACAAGGGGTGTTAAATCGCTTTCTTTCGGCCATCTCTTTCAAGGTAATTTTAATAATGGAATAGGAATAGAATATGAAAATGAGAGTAGAGGATCTAATGTGCTTTTAGAAGTTTTGAAAACAATTTGGTATTTCTAAATTGCAATTTAATTTAAGTCTTAATTTTTTAAACAATATTATTTAAGTGAAAGATTCGATAGCTTGATCCCCATTTTGAATGTTTGTAACACCCCTTGAAAATTTTAATATAATTATCAGAATTTCAGAAATAATATTTTCATTAATAAATTTCAATTCACGAATTTTTGTGCAATCGAATTCTAAATATTTATTAAATAATAAATTTTCAATCATCCTTGTATTAATATTTCAGTGGAGGAAATAATTTATTTAATTAAATTAAATATCGATAAAATCTCTACAAAACCCGGTATTTCCGTATCGAGAAATGTTCGATCGACTAATTGCATAAACTGGTAGATTATTTATATTTTTCATAAAAACAACATTAATTTGACATTAAAGTTGTCGAAAGAACGACTGATTGATATTCACCTTTTCCTTTTTTGACTTTGAAGCTTTTGGAATAAGCCACTCTCACCTGTATATATATTATGCTTAGACCATTTCTTCACAATTTTCTCTCTCTCTCAAGATTTCTTTATCATTTTTTGACGAGTCTCTGGCAAGAATTCCGGTAAAATTCTGGCAAAAGTGTTGGTGTCGAGATCAGAGTTTATAGAATATGTGCAGCGAAAGATTAAAGAACAAGTTCTTGCAATTTACAAACTGGTGGTGATCAACCAGTTTGGTTCTTTGAAAAGCTTGTTGTCTGCGAGTTTGACTATTACTAATTCGGGTATACTACAACACGAGATGGTGTTGAGTTTTAAATTCTTGCAGAATAAAATAAAGAAATAAATAATGCAAGAATTTATAGAGGAGTTCAGACAAATGTCCTACATCCTCTATTCAGGCAGTAGCCCGGAATATACTAGCCTTAGGATTACAACCTGTCCTCGTGATCTACGCAAGCCGGTGAATGCTCGTGTCCACCAGTCCATTTGCTCACTCACCCAAGATCACACTCTCTTTGGCACTTAGATCGGGAGTGTGGGCACACTACACAGCCTCCTCCTCTGGAAGTTAGGAGCTTTTAAGTTCTTCCGGAGCTCATCGAACTTGCGACATATGCCTGTAGTAGTTACAGCCCGGAGATAGTTGCATCTGTTGTGGTCTTTGTTGGAGAGAAAGTGCACCAAAAGAAAAACTCTAGCTGAGAAGTTAGAGTCTCGTGTCTGGTGATAAAACACGATAAGCTATTTGAAGAATAGCCTCGAATATTCGGAGATGAATCTCTGTTCGGAGATGACGGTTACGACGTGAAACTATCAGTTTGCTCTAACTGAAGCAGGATAATTTTCATTGTCATTTTGGTTACTTGAGATGTGTTTGTAGGGTTTGAATCTACGACGGACAACACGAGTTGCCATTAATGAATTTCTTGCGAAGGATCGTTCTTAGGATACCAGGAACAAATTTCAATTAAATAAACCATGCGATCCTATGCATGCTCCTACAAAATTAATTGCAGAGGATGGATTTAGAGAATACCTGATTTCACCGTTTGATCTACAGATCTAGATCGGAGCCAATAACGATGAAATAGATCTGGATCTGAATCTGAACGCCGGCGATGAACAGTTGTTCCTACAGATCTGATCTTCTGATCTGTTCCCTTGCTCCTTGGAAATCTGGTGAGGATTATCTACCAAGTTGAATCCGAGATCTGGAGAAAACGATCAATTCCTCCCTTAGATTGCCGCCGCCATTTCTCTCTCAATTTTCAATATACTGAACAGTCTAACTTGATCTGATAGAGAGAAGGCATATATATAGTGTTAGGGTTTTGAGAAACCCTAACCCTAATGGGCTTGAGCAGTTCATGGGCCAGACCAGGGACCAGATGCAAATAATAAAGTGGGCCCTCTTTATTAATTAATCCTTCCTTGTTCAACCCAGAACATAATTAATTAATAAAACATTGTTTTAACCTTCACCACGGTAACAATG
>JAPKLW010001206.1:184420-239489 GCA_026898455.1 Plectranthus barbatus
AGTATATCAAACATAACGTTTCCTAATATACCAATCATAATGCTTTTTTGTATACAATTCCAACATCTGTGTGTGCCCCTTATCCTTCAGTTAGGTTTAAGATCATAGGAAGTATGTTAGGGATCTGGCTCATTCATATGTCAATTAGAATGGCACATCCCACTGTTGATCCCATCAATACATAACCATGTACCGACACATCAAGTAGCTAGGATAAGCCCACTTATGAACCGATGTGCCGCAGCTTAGACCGACAGCCTATCCAGGGACTGTCTCAGCCGTGATACTGTTTATATCTCGCTAGGTCAAATGATTCATATGATCCTCTTTGATCTCCTACACACCATATGATCATCCCTATCGGCGAGATAATATGATATTATGGTTCGTTGTATGTTTGTTTCATCAGATAGCGAGCATTGTTGTGGCAACACATATATGAAGACCAGTGTACAAAACACTTAATCATATATGCTTTCAGTATATAATCCCAACAGTGTTCTATTCTGTGAGTAACTCTGTAAGGCATTTTTGGAACTTTAATCTTTCCTATGATGATTTTTCGGTCTATTTATAGATGAAGTAGGGAAAGGTTTTTAGAAGGAGCCATTTAGTGATAATCCGGATTTTCAACTATCTGTTGGGTCTCTGATTGGATGGTGTCAGGTTACCTATTCTGCTCTAACGCACCTGCTCCGTCCTTTTCTAACAGAGGGTGTCGACATCCTGTTGTGTGTCAAAACGGCTCGTTAGTCTAAGGAATACTAAGTTGGTCGTTTGAACTCCGAACTTTAAGGAATCTACTTTTCCTTAACTCTGGCTCTTGTGATTCCTCTAGCATATCTTTGTCTCTATTCATGAGAAGAAACTTGACTTCACAAACTGTTGATTGACCTGGCAGTTTTTCTGAAAGGACTGCTTCAAGCTAAATTGGTCGACAAATCGCCAGTTCGTCGCTTGAGTCTTTGTTTCTTCTTGTCTTCATGATTACCAAATTGATGGTTTCGATCACAAGCCCAGTTTGTCTTGATCAGCTTTTACAACTCGATAAATATTCTAAATTGATATAAAAAGTTTGTACGACTAAGTTAATCTAGAGACATTTTCTATGGTGGTTTCTATACAAGTTTGACACATCAAAACACAAAAAAAGGTAAGGGAATTCTATCCTAAATTCCCAACAATTTTCCCCATTTTGAAGTTGTCAAAACCACCACTAAGCTGGTAGCTAAGTCTGTTTGTTGTGTTTAAAAATATATTCTAATAAGTCTAATACTCGAGAACTGAACCATTAACTACACAGCCTGTTCTATTAGTCTTCCCCTAAAATAGAGAGATATTTCTCGATTATGTTCAAAGGGAGAAATAAAAAGACACAATTTTGTCGATTATCATTAATAATTTTCATGAATGTTGTTAAAGATTACAAATATGGATAGAAAACTGAAATATTGATGATAGAGTCTTCTACCTCTTCTGAAGATCTTCCACATCCCTTGCTAGCTTAAGAATAATATTGAGCTCCTTTTCTCTTCTTTCCTTTTCAACTTCTTCTCTTCTCAATCGCTCTTCTTCTTTCTTCTTGCGAGCTTCTTCCTCCTTCTTGCGAACCTCTTCTTCTCTTTCGTGAGCTTCTTGTCCTTGTTTTACGATCTCAATCAAGGTAGCCAATGGTTGAGGAGATCTGAGATGATTCTTCTATAGCAGCATTGACAGTGGTACAACCATCTTCAATTTCCATTGCAACAGTTGCACGTGCCGGTCCAAGTTCTCTTCTGAATTCACGTCATACTTCTTCATGTGTTTGTCTAAGGTCACTTTTGAATTCCTGTCTCATTTCTTTCATTTGAAAATCAAGGAAGTGAAGCGTGCTGGCAGCAATATTTTGGGCTTGAGTGGATTGAGAGGAGCTGGCAATGTTTGTTCTTGAAGAAATTCGAGAGAAGATCCCATAATGTTGTTTCCCATGACACCCATTGTGGAGACAATGTTGACTTCTTCATCAATGTTCATTCCTTCCTCTATTTACTGAGGTGGAGGTGGAATAATATGCTCCTCTGCTTCTTGAGAACTGTGATTAGTTCTTGATTTTATCTCAGTCTGAGTGACCTGAGAAGATATCCTATGTTGTTTCTCCTTTTGTATCTGCACCCATTGACGCCAAGATTCCATGATTGTTCTCTAAGTGAGATGTATTGATGAATACACCATCTCTCGAGTAAGAAATTTCCTCACTTTTCTGATTTCGGCTCGACAATTTATCAGAGAGTAGTCTTCTTGTTCTTCTTCATCATCATCCAGGCAGATGATTACTGGGAAGGGCAGAGAGGATAGAGATTGGAGATCATGCGGCTGAATCCTGATTTTGTAGAGAGGGATGTGACTGAGTTGATACTACAACTTTTTTCCCACTCCTTCTCTACATCTTTTGATCTCGAGAAGTAGGGCTCGAGTTTTCTCAACTGAAAGTTGTCAAGACTGATCCTGCTTGATCCAGTCATTAGCCTAACTTTCTCCGAATCTCCAAAATGTTAAGCCCAGTCTAGCCTATATAATATTGAACTCTTCACGCCTTAGTTCCCTAATGCATATGTCAAACCTCCTCCATCTCTTGAATTCTCTTCTTAGAATTCCAAAAAACATGAGATTTATCCTTTAGAATATCAGGATAGAGGTTATTGATTTCATAAGTTATTTTCTCCTGTACCCTTTTGGAGATGTCCCCAGCCCTAGGAATGAGATCTCTCCTAGCAAGATCTCTCTTTTGTATTGGTCTTCATCATTGAGTGATTCTCTCAGTAACATATCCACCAAATGGTAGTCCGACCATTCAAATCCTGAAGTCTGGTGTGGAGCATAGTACCTTTGATCCTCCACCATCCTTCCTGGTTCCCTTGGATGTGGTCTCCAAACACCTTCTAGATCAACATTGGAGTTCTCTTCTTCTTTGAATATTTCATATTTATTACTCTCATGATCAGAAGAGTGAGTCTCAGAGTAGAGGGGATTTCCCAGAGTGAGTTGATATATTCGCTAGTGATCTTGCAGATGCCAGTTTCTCTGGATAAGATGTTTGATCTCCTTCCAATCTATAAGTTCCAACTTCTTTCAGTGTGGACTGCTCCCCCATTGATGATTGAGTAATGGCATACTCAATTCTTTCGGCAATAGATGCTCTTTCTATTTCCAACTCCATCGGACCTGTGCTTTCCTCCTAAAGGTTCTCTACATCACCAGTGACAACACCCTCCATCATAATCTCTACTTCCTCCTTATGATGATCAGTAGAGGTTTCATTAACCATTGAATGAAGGTTCCATCAGTCATAGTGCTTGGATCATCAATTAACCTGTTGTTGTAATCTTCTCACCCATTTTCCATTTGCCTTTGGTCAAAAATCTCGCTTGACTTTCTGACGATTCCTTTTGTGCAAGCTCCTAGGCTCTTGTCTCAGCCTCAGCTCTGATCCTTTCGAATCTTTGGTCTCTTTCCTCCATTATGCGAACTAAAGCCTTCTTTTCAGCTCCCCTTTCTTCTCTGGCCCTTGCAATAGCTGCTTCAGTTCTAGTTCTAGTTTGTCTCTCAGCTTCAGTCATTGTAACTAGGACTCTCTTCAGACTAACTGGATTTTTGTTGTTGGTGCTTCTGAATAGCTTCTAATTCCAGTTATTGCCACCTTAATGGATTTCCTGCCAAAAGCATCTCCCCTTCCTCTACTGGACCCACTCAGTGTAGGAGCCTTTACAACAGTGGAGTGAGCTTTTCTTTTCATTTGAGGTCTGTGTTGTTTGAGGGGGGAAAGATGAGAAGGTTTTCCTTTTCTCTGCTTTGATGGAATCTGACCACTATCAATATTTCTCAAATCTGCGATCGGTGTCAAGTTTTTTTCTTTCCTTGAACAATTTCTCAGTTCCTTCCTTCTTCCTTGCCACTTCCAACTCTGATCGTTGTTTTGCAAAGGGTGGAAGAGCAATCAGAGGAACTGAATCTCCGCTCAAATTCAGAGGAATGTCATCGTCACTAACTGGTTCATGTGGGTTAACATTTTCTTTGTCGGTTAAGTAGATGGGTGTTCTAATGTCCCTTGGTCCTCCTTTCCCTTCTTCTGACTTGTTCGGTGGAATGTAGTCGTTGTAGGGCAAGTCTTCTCTTCGATCAAGCTTTTTGGTGAGTTGTTCACTGAGGTGGCTCACCTTTAATCCAAAGCATACTGTGGAAGTGAATGTATGATCTTCCTCCATTCCTACATTCTTCGTCCAAGATGAACTCTGCCCAATTTCCTTTGATGCCATCGTCTATGGCCATCATGACAGAGTATTTCCTCATACTCAACTTAGACAATGAACCACTTTCACACTGCAGCATTCTTACCATTATATCACAAAAAGTTTTTTAGGGCTCCATTAACTCTGAGTTCCTTATGGATGATTTCCAGGATGATTTGGCACTTTCCTTCTTCCAATTCTTCCTGTGTGACCGCATGGCCTCTTTCAACACTTCTTTGTCCTTGGAGGGATAGTGGGTGACATCTTCTCCATCGTTTCTCAACCAATAAATCTCTGCCAGAATTTGAGGATTGATTGTAATCCTTTCTTCAAATAAGCAGGTTGCAAAATGTGATTCATCTTTAGCCAGGACAATTTTGGCGTAAAACTTGGCAACCAATTGAGGCTAGAATTTTGATGGACGAGCGGTCAAAAGCTTTATCAATCCTTGTAAGAAGTCCTGAAGTGAAGTGTTTCTTGGCAAGCTTCAAATAAAGTAATTTCTCCTTTTGTACTTGAGCCGCTCTTTGTAGTGCATAGCTTTGGGTATCTCTATCTTCTATGAAGATTTGGACCAACCTTGAGTAGGTATAAGTCTCATCGAAGTCTTCAAGGTTGGAGATTCCGGTGAAGGTGACATCATGCTCTGGATGACAAGTGATTTAACAATATGGGATGAGGATTCAGTCATTGTACGAAGGATGATGGTAAAAACGGAACAAAGAATGTTTCAGAGATGCAAAGAATTCAAAAATATTAAAGAATGACAAATAACCCTGGATAGAGATCAAGGTCCAAGTTTGAATAGATACGATTGGGATTTAGTTTAGAAAATTGACGGTTGATGAGACTAGATGACGGTTGGCGCCCTTGATGTGATTCCTCAAGAAGTGGGTTTGCTAATGTGTCAAAACCCTAATGTTCCGCATCCTGAGGTGCATTAAATACGACGTGCGTCAGACTCTCCATATTTTGATTAGAATAATTCTCGCTTCCTTGAGTAGTGCTGACTGGATCAGAGCTTAACCTTCATTAGGATGAGTAGAGCAATGTCAGTTTGATACATGACATCATAAATTGCATAAGTCTTCAGTTTGCAAGTTTCTCCATAAATCCATAAACTGAGAGCTTGGACACAATTTTTTTCCACTTCCCATCAGAAATCCATGAATGAGAGCTTGCCCTCATGTCGTCTAGATGATTTTGCCGAATCTTTTCTTGCAAAGTTTCTCTTCCTTCTTAAATAATGCATGATGTTTATTTGAGAAACTGTGAGCGTGTGTGAGTCTTTTTGGAAGTAAACTTCATATTTGGACCTTGGAAAACTTGTGTCAGTTGTGTACAGTATCCTAGTGATAGTAGATCACATTGGATAGCCTTCCTAGCCCTTTGAAAAGACATTCATGTGGGCTCAATCCTCAAGTAGTTGTTCCCCCTACTTAGCATAACCCGTCTTTCGTATGTTGTTCGAAAGTTGGATCTCTGGTTATTCACACAACTAGGTGCAGTGTTTGACCACTTCCTATCACGAACTGACTGATTGGTGGAGCTGGTTGAGGAAACTGGTTTCCTCACACTGGAAACATACTGCTCTCGCAGTTTTTGTGGCTTATCTGGCTTCCTCCCAGATTGTGATGTTCCCAGTTTATGAGCATACTGTTTAAGCAGTTTCTCCTTGTATACCGGTTTTCTTGTAACTTTCTGATCAGCCAGCTTGGGGTTGTAGGCTAACCAACATTTGGCTTTACTAGTTTGATCTGGTACATTGTAAGCTATACCTTTGCATTTCAACCTGATCTGATCACTGGGTTTTCTTTGACAAAAAAAAATATATTTATTTTCTCCCAGTGTCAGTCAAAGAAGATTTGCTCAAAATATTTTCACTAAAACGTAGACCTGATTTATCATTAGGGTCTCTTTGATAACAAAGTACTTCTTCTAATACTCCGGAGCTTTGATTAAAAGAGCATTTGCAAGGTTCTGGCTCAAGGTTTTTCAAAGTTTTACACTCCAATTTAAGTTTTTCAAAATTTTTAAGCATACTGGGTGTTTTATCCTAATTTTTGCCAGTTCCTCGCTGGCTGACCTGGATTTTGCAATCTCTTTGGTCAAAATTGAAACTTGAAGTCTCCGTGAGGAATCTTCTCCGACTAAAGTATTTTTAAGCTCATGAAATTTTGAAAATTCTTTTGATATAAGATCGAGGGATACATTATTTGAATCGGAGAAAAATGATTCAAATTCCTCTACAATGCATGCAGACAAAATATAAACTGGCAGAGTATCAGTTACCTCGTCACCAGTCGTAGCTAGGGCTGAGTCGGCTTCTGCAGCCCCATCTTCTTCTCTAATGGCAACTATGAATGCCATTAGTGCTTCTTCGTCCTACTCTCCATCCAACGTATAGTGCATCACCATTGTCATTGACGGTTATGTTGGGTATCCCCATCCTTGATAGCATCGCCTTGGATGCTCGTCAGACGAAGATTTGTTTGAGTCTCTCCTTTTCTTCTTTGTCCACCCTCAAACATTTGAACTTCAAGTGATCCAGGGAGTTGCACTCAAAACAGGACCTAGGGGACCTCTTCAGGAATCTTTTATCATTAGGTTGTGAAATGGTTGACTTTGCCTTGGCTTTCTCCAGGAGCTTGGCAAGTCTCTTCATTTGTTCTTCAAGCTATTCAACAGAGCTCTCTCATTCTTTCTAGTAGGAGGTAGAGGTTGAGGGTACCTCTTAAATCAAGTTGGATTGACCGGCTAGTCAGTCAGTCTGAAAGATTTTCTTTGATCTTCATGTGACATCCTTCTTGACGAAATATGTTGCATCATCAGCATTCCGGCTTGGTGAACTTGTAGGGATTTTCAGTGAACCCGAATCACAAAAACCCAAGTGAACTGGATCGATTTATGGATTTGCATATAATCAAAATTCACAAAAACCTAGCATGCTCCTATGAATTTAATTCAATTCGTGGATTGAGAGATTAGCGTAAATCCGTAGAGTCTGATCCGATCTTTCGCGTTCGAATATTCCCTTTGATTCAATCACGCGATTCGATTAAATCTGCAAAAACAGAAATTAGAGATCTAATCCCTAGATAAAATTGAAAAACAGAGAAAAAGAAAGAAGGAAGAATCTTGTTCTCCAGATCAGATCTTCTGGGTTGTATCCCAATGTTGTTCAGATCTTCTACTGGTGAGGATTCCACAGATCTGTATCAGTAGGCCAGAGTCGAAATTCCTTCTCCTCCCTCTACTGCATGCGCCGCCCTCTCTATCTCTGATCTAGGGTTTCAACTAACTTTGAGTGTTATGAAATGGCTAGGGTTTTAGAGAGTGAGAGGTCTATTTATAGACCCTGGGTTTTATCTCTAATGGGCTATTGGGCTCAAATCAGCATATTTAATTGGGCCAGTCCTGGGACCTAATGCAAATAATAATGTGGGCCTATTAATTAATTAATTCCAATGTCCACAACCCAGGACACAATTAATTAATTAATATTAATTCTTTTTCACCACAGAATTAATACTGACATACCCCTTTATTACCACGTTATGAGAACGGGCTGCATTAATTGAGAATCCCCATATTTAAGGTTACCGGACATTCAATAATTAATCGGAGCTTCTGACAAGCTCTATCTACAATTAATTAATATCTTAATATTCCTGAGTAGTACCACTCAATCCTTATCACTCGTGCCTGAACTTAATCAGCCTGCAGGACTTTGGCACGATGAATGTCATTGAGCTCCTCAGGTAATGTCCCCCGTCCTATTACTCGGATATGGTTACCTAAACCCAGTCTCAGGCGGTACTACACGAACTGTTGTTACCCAAGATGCGGATATACGAGCATGTTACTCAGGCTCTCCACCATGGCAAGTCAAAGCAACAGTCAACCCGTGCAAACCCCTGAACCTTCGTTAGGGTTTGGACTCAATCAAATAACGAGATCTTGTATTCGCTGACTTGAGACAGTCGAAAACATCTCATTGCGGTCCATCAATACGCCACCCTTGCGTACCTGTATGTCAAGTAACCAAGACAGACTACTTATTCCGACAATGCCGCAGCCATCCGAACAGACGTATCCTCATACGATGTCTCGGTTGTGATCAGGTTTATGTCTCACTAGGTCAAGTGATCATACTATCTTCCGCGATCTACTACATGCCGTATGATCGTCCCTATCGGTGAGACAAGAGGATACCATTGTTACATACATGTAAGTTTGTTTGACAGATAGGAGAAATAAATTGTTGTATACTCATTGTAATAAATGCTTTCAGTATACAAAACTCATCAATCTCCCACTTATACTCAAAGCATAACTAAGCTATTACAGAGTATATAGTGCGTCTATCTAGCCTGCTATCTCGTTAACCACTGTCAGTGGTCGGCATCCACCTCAGACCGAGCTCACGAATATGTCTTTCGTAAACTTTCTCTCTATGTGTTTGCTTGCCCTGTGAGACCGCGGTTCCTTTGAGTTCGCCACTGCACCAGAGTTATCACAATAAATTGTGATGCTCTTCGGCGAACTCGGAATCACGCCCAACTCTAAAAGGTAGTTCCTGAGCCTTACCCCCTCTTTTGAGGCTTCGGAGGCGGCGACATATTCCGCCTCCATGGTGGAGTCAGCAATGCATTTCAGCTTTGAGCTCCTCCAAGATATAGCTCCACCTCCCAGGGTAAATACATATCCTGAGGTCGATTTCTTCTCATTCTTTCGTTTGCATGGGATACCCTATAAACAACATTATTTTTTACCTGCTTTCTAACTTATCAGGTTCCTTCGACAGTACGTGTGCCGGACAACCCATACTCTGAACTTGCACAAACTCAGTTTGCGACCAAGGAAGAGCTCAGAAGGCGTCTTAGGAACTGATTTAGAAGGCACCACATTTAATATGTAAGTTTTTGTTTCTAATGCATAGCCCCAAAATGAAATTGGTAAGTTTGCATAACTCATCATTGATCTTACCATCTCTAGAAGAGTCCTATTTCTTCTTTCAGCTACACCGTTTTGTTGGGGAGTACCCGGTGCAGTCCATTGGAATGTAATCCCGTTATCTAACAAATACTGCAGGAACTCGTTACCGAGGTATTCGCCACCGAGGTCAGATCGCAGTGACTTGATAGTTTTCTCGACCTTCTTTTCTACTTCAGCCTTGAACTCTTTGAATTTCTCATAGCATTCAGACTTGTAGCAAAGCAGGTAAACGTATCCGTACCTTGAGTAATTGTCAATGAAAGTGACGAAGTACTCGTACCCTCCACGAGCCTACGTGGACATCGGTCCACATAAGTCAGAATGGATCAATTCTAACACTTCCTCTGCTCGAGACTGAGTAGCCTTAAAAGGCCTAGTTGACATCTTACCCTCAATGCAAGATTCGCAGACTTGATAGGGTACAGCCCGGACTAAGTCCAAAGTGCCGTCATCTGCAGGTCGCTGAATCCGCTTCAAACTGATGTGACCCAGTCTCAAGTGCCAGAGATATGTAAGATCCTCATTAGAAGAAGTAATTTTTCTTTTTCTAGGATTATCAATTACGGATGAACTACATGCAATAGTTAAGGACATATTTGATCGAAGTAACATAAAGAGCGTAAATCAACATCCTATAATGGAGAACATTGTTATCACCAATGACTGAAATCATAAATAACAAATATCCAAAAGGTTGATAAATTTTGTCCTGCCGATAAACCACAGCCCACAAAACAAAACTCTTAAATGTACTAAGTTTATCAAAACATAAAGAAAAGAAAACTCCATGAAGCTCTGTCATAAAACGTTGCCTTCATGCAGTTTGGTATCTTCTTGCCATCACTCAACAGCCTTGTCGGCACGGTCCCCTGCAAAGTACAACAACATGATCAACAAGTCAGTGCTTATAGCTCTAGAAGAGCAACAACGGACTCTAATCATGCTTACAGTTATACATGCAAATGGCATACCTTGTCTAGCTTTGTTGGCTTGACAATCTTTCCTCCAATGTCCTTTCTTACCACACCTGAAGCACCTGTCCCTATCAGTCGCCACTTTAGGCTTTTTCACAGCCCCACCATCCTTTACAGGTATCTTCTTAGCCCATTTCTTAATCCCCTTTTTCCGCTTCATACCTTTTGGTACAGCAGAGAGATTACCAGAAGTGGCTAAGGCAACCTTCTGAGGGTTCATGACTGATTCCGCTGCCATCAAGTCATTGAGCAACTCGTTAAGAGTATACTCTTTCTTGTTCATGACAACATTCAGCCTAAAACTCTCAAAGGACTTGGGTAGAAAGTTCAGTGTGATATCGACCTTAGCCTCAACGTCGATTCCTCCACCATGCACAATTAGCTCATCCATGAGATGAGTCATGGTAACTACGTGCTCTCTCACTGAGGTGCCATCAATCATTTTCTTACTCACGATTTCCCTCATGAGAATTAACCTGACGGCTCTATCAGTTTCCCCATAGGTCGCCTCCAGACTCGCCATGATGTCATAGGCGTCCCTATGGTGCTGATGCTGCTGCTGTAAGACTTTTGACATAGTGGTCATCATGTAGCATTTGACTACAGTGTTCGATTACTCCCACTTGTTATAAAAGTCTATATCCATTTGAGTGGATTCAGCAGTTGGCACTTCGGGACGAAGTACTTGTAGAACGAACATATGTTCTTCTGCAATCAGGATGTATTCGAGATTGCGTTTCCATTTTAGGAATTGGACCAGTTAGAGAATTTTGTGCGAGAATGTTGATGACATTAGACATAGACATATCTGAAACAATAATATAATCTTAAATAAGAACATACATGTAGAACTTCGAAAACAAATGCATTGAAAACCTTTTAATAAATCAAATACATATGTTTTCCACTAATTGCCCAAGAGTTCCCACCGCAAGCTACACTCGTAAACGTTTACGATGTCACCCTTAACCAGAACTGTGGGTTTTAAGCCCCAATTCATTTAATTTCACTACCATGTCAGGAACCTTTTGACACTAGAAATTAATAATTAGTGAAAACCTTAGACCAAGCTATCTCTCAAGAACAGGGATGCGATTCTTGCATTATATTCTAAGATGCTTCTAAGCGATTAACCACAAATTTAACTCTGGCCAAAAGAGACAGTTTAGCATGGCACGTAACCATACCGCACAACCCTTAAAGCTTTTGTTATCTATAATTTAAATTAATCCTAGAATACTTATGAAAGAGATCTACGCAAGCTACACTCGTAGACGTTTACGCAAAACCCTCCCACTATTCACATGATTTAAATTGTTTGTTTAGAAATCCCAACAACCGTACCCATGTACCAACAAGAACTAGCAAGCTACACTCGTAGATGTTTACTAAAGCGAGAGATACACTTACAGCCTAGGACCGCTTTGTGGAGGTCTATTGATTTTAATTAAAAAATCTGCTTCGTATTTTTCTTTTAAAAGGTTTCTTATATGCGCACATATAATTTCTTTGTTATTATATTTTCCAAATTTTTTGCATGTAATTAAACAAGCCCAAAAATTCCCAAAATATAATCCAACAAGAAATTAATTACATAAGCATGCATGGAAAACTGTAAATAATAAAAGCAGTAAATCATGTTTTTCCTATTATATACTCATGCTTAATTACGCACATAATAAATCACATATCATACGAGAACAATTAAGGCAAATGAAAATTCATCGTGGCCCCACAAAACAGGAAAATAAAATCCTATCGATTACAATTTGAATTTGAATTTAATTGTATAAACTCAAATCTTTTCAAATCTTCAGGGTTTTGTGATTCGATGATTGGCCCCAAACCCCAATGCAAACCTAGGGTTTACACAGAATTGTACCAACCACCAAAACACGAACCGCCGCGACGGGACAACAGTCGCCGACGACAGCATCACTGCCGCCGCCACGCGCGCTCGCGTGCCCAGCGCCCCCGGTGCCGTTGCCCTGCCGGCCGCCCGTGACGAGCACTGCTGCACGCCATCGCTCGCGCCGCTGCGGCCGGCTGCTGCTGTCCCGTTGCGGCCGCACGCGCGCGGCCTTGCGCGCCCGTCCAAAAATTACAGATTTGAAAAATTACAGAAACTATTCTATTACAATTTTATCAAATCTACACTAATCACGGATTTTCTCGTGATTTTTCAAAATTGATTCAACCCTACACGGATAAACCACCACGGGCTGAATCAAACGGGTTGCCACGAGAAACAAAAACCATCCACGACATAAAATAAAATTCATACTTGCATAATTGAATTTATTATAGACAATAGAGCCATAAATCAGCAACCTGGCACTGATACCAATTGAAGGGATTTTCAGTGAACCGAATCACAAAAACCCAAGTGAATCGGATCGATATATGGATATTGCATATAATCAAAATTCACAAAAACCTAGCATGCTCCTATGAATTTAATTCAATTCGTGGATTGAGAGATTACCGTAAATCCGTAGAGTCTGATCCGATCTTTCACGTTTGAATATTCCCTTTGATTCAACCATGCGATTCGATTAAATCTGCGGAAACAGATATTAGAGATCTAATCTCTAGAAAAAATAAAAAAATAGAGAAAAAGAAAGAAGGAAGAATCTTGTTCTCCAGATCAGATCTTCAGGGTTGTATCCCAATGCTGTTCAGATCTGCTACTGGTGACGATTCCACAGATCTGTATCAGTAGGCCAGAGTCGAAATTCCTTCTCCTCCCTCTACTGCATGCGCCGCCCTCTCTCTCTATGATCTAGGGTTTCAACTGAATTTGAGTGTTATGAAGTGGCTAGGGTTTCAGAGAGTGAGAGGTCTACTTATAGACCCAGGGTTTAATCCCTAATGGGGTATTGGGCTCAAATCAGCATATTTAATTGGGCCAGTCCTGGGACCTAATGCAAAAAATAAAGTGGGCCTATAAATTAATTAATTCCCATGTCCACAACTCAGGACACAATTAATTAATTAATATTAATTCTTTTTCACCACAGAATTAATACTGACCTACCCCTTTATTACCACGTTATGAGAACTGGCTGCATTAATTGAGAATCCCCATATTTAAGGTTACCGAACATTCATTAATTAATCGGAGCTTCTAACAAGCTCTATCTACAATTAATTAATATCTTAATATTCCTTAGTAGTACCACTCAATCCTTATCACTCGTTCCTGAACTTAATCAGCCTGCAGGACTTTGGCACGATGAATGTCATTGAGCTCCTCAGGGAATGTCCCCATCTTATTACTCGGATATGGTTATCTAAACCCAGTCTCAGGCAGTACTACAAAACACCTGTTACACAAGATGCGGATATACGAGCACGTTACTCAGGCTCTCCACCATGGCAAGTCAAAGCAACAGTCTACCCGTGCAAACCCCTGAACCATCGTTAGGGTTTGGACTCAATCAATAACGAGATCTTGTATTCCCTGATGTCAGACAGTCGAATACATCTCACTGTGGTCCATCAATATGCCACCCTTGCGTACCAGCATGTCAAGTATCCAAGACAGACTACTTATTCCGACAATGTCGCAGCCATCCGGACAGGCGTATCCTCATACGATATCTCGCCTGTGATCAGGTTTATGTCTCACTAGGTCAAGTGATCATACTGTCTTCCAGGATCTACTACACGCCGTATGATCATCCCTATTGGTGAGACAAGAGGATACCATTGTTACATACATGTAAGTTTGTTTGACATATAGGAGAAATAAACCGTTGTATACTCATTGTAATAAATGCTTTCAGTATACAAAACCCATCAGAACTGGCGACTCAAACCGCTTCATTCTTGTTCACCATTTGGATGTCCCACTCGTGAGCTTGAAGATGGGCAAATAGTTCCTTCGTCTCAGTCTGGGACAGATCATTCTCCTTCAGATCGGTTGTTTTGACGAACCAATCTTCTTTAGGCATTTTGGATAGGATATTGGTATTGAGATCCGCGGTAGGATATACCCTATCCAGTGCCCTCAGTTCTCTCGTGATAGATTTGAACCGGTTCTCCATTGTTTTGATGCTTTCTCTTTGAAGCATCTAGAAGGACTTGTATTTTTCTACGCACACTTGAAGCTTGTTGCGCTTCATTTGCTCTGACTCTTGACACGGTACACCTAGGTAGTCCCAGACTTCCTTGATGTTGTTGAAATGCATCACCTCCTCTTTAAGGGGGTCAGGTAACGCTGAGAGGATCAGCTCGTGTGTGACAGAGTCCAGCTAGGCCCTCTTCTTGTCTTCATAGGTCCATTCGCTATTAGGCTTTTTGACCATTTCTGGTCCGTCTTGATCTCTTATGCGATTGTTGACCTTAAGGAACTTGATAGGACCCATCACGATGACATCTACCATCTCCGAATGTATTCTTTTGAGCACTATGGTAGATATTTTCTTCCATGTTGCGAACTTCTCTGCTTGATATAGAGGAGGCTTTATGTTATTCGTCGAGGTACCTACTCTCTAGACAGACAAAAGAAATTTGCAAGAACAACTAGATCTGGTCCTTGACGACTCAAAGCAGCTAGTCGGTAAAGACCAACCGCTCTAATATCACTTGTTGGTTCCAAGATCAGACTTTATAGAATATGTGCAACAGAAGATTCAAGAACAAGTTCTAGCAATTTACAAACTTGTGGTGATCAACTAGTTTGGTTCTTTGAAAAGCTTGTTGTCTAAGAGTTTTATTATTACCAATTCGGTTATACTAAAACACGAGATGGTGTTGAGTTTTAGATTCTTGCAGAATAAAATAAAGCAGTAAATAATGCAAAAATTTATAGAGGTTCAGACAATTGTCCTACGTCTTTTCTTCAGGAAGTAGCTCCAAATATACTAGCCTTAGGATTACAATCTGTCTACACGATATATCGCAAGCTAGTGAATGTCTTTGTCTACCAGTCCACTTGCTCACTCTCCCAGGGTCTTGCTCTTTTTCAGCACTCAGAATGAGAGTGTGGGCACACCACACAGCCTCCTCCGAAAATTGGGATCTTTTAAGTTCCTCCCGGAACTCTTCGAACTTGCGGCAGATGCCAGTAATAGTTACAACCTGAAGATAGCTGCAACTATTGTGGTCTTTCTTGGAGAGAAAGAGCACCAAAAGAAAACTCTAGTTGAGAAGCTTGAAGGGATTTTGAATGTCGTTAATTGAATCACTTAAATCTATAAAAGCAAATCGATAATTGGATATCAAAAATAATTACTATGCCTAAGATTGATCCTAGCATGCTCCTATTGATTATGCATAAGAAGGTCTATGCGGAATACCTGGATTGTAGAAACTAAAGAACGTGATGCGCAGAGATTTCATCATTGATCCTCTTTCCTGCGCAACAAGATTTATTCCTATAAGATGAAGGAATTAAATCAATGACATTAATAATAATTAATTTTGAAACCGAGGAGAGTGAAATAGAAAACAATCCTCCAGATCTGATCTTCTGATCTGTATCCCAGCTCCGATCCGAAAATCTGGTAAAGATTCCCTTCGAATTCTGTGCCTATCGAGAAGTAAAATTTCCTCCTCATTCTCAGATCTTAGTCGCCTATCATAGCACAAAAATCTTGGTCTGCTAATTTGCAGCTTATGATCTATTGGTGTGTTGTGATCTGAGAACCTGAGGCCTACCTATAGGAAAATCTGATCTCTAGATGGGCCTTAGCTTTCATGGGCCAGACCAGGGACCTGTATGCAAATAGCAAATAAGGCCTATCAATTAATTAGTTATCATATTCAACCCAGAATATAATTAATTAATTAATATTGAATCATGCCACCAGATAATCAATATTGTCCTACCTATTTGCTACCACGTGGTGAGGAACGGGTTGCATAGGCTCGGTATATCCCAACATTTAAGGTTACAAATATTCATTAATTAATTTAGATCTGACAATTTACATCTTATATTCCTGAGTAAATCCACTCAACCCTTTTCACTTATGCTTGAACTTAATCAGCCTGCAGAACTTTAGCATAACGAACCTTTTGAGCTGCTCAGGGAATGTCACCATCCTATACTGGATGTAGTTGCCTAGTTCTAGCACCAGACAGTCATACACAAATTGCTACCACTCAAGATACAAATATACAAGCTCGACTAGAGACTTTCACTACATCTCAAAGTAACACACAATATGTGTATACTTTTGTACCTTCATCTAGGCTAAAGATCTCATCAAGCCACCAAGATCAAGATTCCTTTAATGTTAGATAAAGGAATCGATCTTAACTTAGGTCCTATCAATGCGTATCCGCACACCATCATACCAAGCAACCAAGATAAGCTGCTTATTACCGCGTATGTAGCAGCCTATACCAACAGTCTATCCTGGGACTGTCTCAAATGTGATAACCATTTATATCTCGCTAGGTCAAATGATCCATACGATCTTCAGTGATCTACTACACACCGTATGATCTTCCTATCGACGAGATAAGAGGATAATTGCGTTTGCGACACATGTTTGTTAATTCAGACAGGAGATGAACATACAACATTTATGATTCCCAGTATATTAACCAATCGACCTTGTACATAATATACCAATCATAATGCTTTCAGTATATAAATCCATCAATTTACCGTGTCCCAATGCGCTTGTCCAGGGTTAGACTGATATCTTGCTATCATGCCTACAACAAAGTAGATATCTGGCAACGTACATAGCATTGCATACATGAGACTACCCATGGCCGATGCATACGACACACTGTTCATCTCATCTTTCTTCTTTTTGAGTCACCGAACACTGATCCATGGAAAGATGTACGCCATGTCTGAAGGGTAACAGATCTTTCTTGGCAGCTTGCATGCTGAAACGGGCAATCACAGTATCCATATGAAGCTTAAATCAATGCTAGCATTTTTTTCTTGCGCTCACGCGATACTTTTACCCCTAGGATGTATGTTGCATCCCCAAGGTCCATCATATGAAATTTCTTGGATAACCACCTCTTTATGCCCCATAATACTTCCACATTGTCGCAAAATAGGAGAATATCAACTATATAAAGTGCAAGGAACACCACGCTTCCCCTGACACACTCACGGTACACACAACTCTCGTTTGAGCATTGTGAAAATCCATATGATTTAATCACTTCATCAAAACGTAAGTCCCATGACTGTAAAGCTTGCTTGAGTCCATGCAGCGACTTATGGCTGTTGCATATAGATGTCTTGACCTTTTTCAAGGTACCCGTTTAGAAACACGATTTTGACATCCATCTGCTAGATCTCTAGGTCCATATGTGTTGCTTTGGCTAGGAGTATCCGAATGGACTTAAACATGGATACCGGTGAGAAGGTCTTGTCATAGTCTACACCTTCTTTCTGACTATAACCCTTCACCACCAACCTTGCTTTGAAAGTTGTAATTTCACCATTTGCTCCTTTCTTTATTTTGTATACGCATTTGCACCCTACAACTCGATAGTCATCTGGCAAATCTATTTTATAGGTATACATCCATAGCCGTTATAGATTCTATCTACGAATCCACGGCGATAGGCCATTTGTCCGTATCTTTATCAAATACCACTTTATTGTATGTCCATGGGTTTGTATCATCCAGTCCTCTTTCTGGGATCAAGTCAGAAGACTCTCCCATGAACATGTACCTTTTTTATTGTCGTACAATCCTCCCACTGCGACAAGGCATCTAAGCCATGTCAGTAGTCGGCATAGTACCCGTTGGTCCTATACCTTGCATTGATGGCAGTGTGGGTATTCCCTCACCTATTCTAGGTGGATTTACCAATACACTGGGCTTTCCTGATGGAATCGCTTCATTATCTCAAAGCTCGTGGAGAATAATTTCACTCTTGGTTTTTTGTTTCTTACATATTCGTCCTCCCAGAATCTCGCGTTAGTACTAACAACGACATTCTATGTCTCAGAACAATAAAAGTAACCACCTTTTGTTTGTATGGGATATCATACAAACAGCATCAGCTTACACATACTTTCTAACTTATCAGGTTCCTTTGTCAGCTTATATGCTGGACAACCCCAAACCCTCATTCTAATTAAACTTGGCTTTCGCCCATGCCAGAGTTCTAGAGGCATTTTAGGAATTGATTTAGAAGGTACCAGGTTAAGCAAATAGGTCGTTATATCCAAGGCATATCCCCAAAATGAAATCGGCAAGTTTGCATAGTTCATCATAGTCTTAACCATTTTCAAAAGAGTCATATTTCTTCTGTTTGCTACATCATTTTGTAGAGGGGTTTCTGGTGCAGTCCACTGGGACGTAATCCCGTTGTCTGACGGATACTGCAAGAACTCGTTACTAAGGTATTCCCCACCACGATCCGATCGTAGTGTCCTGATAGTCTTGCCTAGCTTCTTTTTTACATCTGTCCTGAACTCTTTGAATTTCTCAAAACATTCAGACTTGTAGCGAAGCAAATATACATATCCAAACCTTCAGTAGTTGTCAATGAACATGACAAAGTACTCATAACCTCCACGAGCTTGCGTAGACATCGCTCCACATAGGTCATAGTGGATCAATTACAACACATCCTCTGCTCAAGACTGACTTGCCTTAAAAGGTCTGGTCGTCATCTTTCCTTCTATACAAGATTCACAGACTTGATGAGGTACCACTGGGAAAGATTCCAAAATACCATCATCCGCCAGTCTTTTGATCCTCTTTAGATTGATGTGGCCTAGTCTCAAGTTCTAGAGATATGTTTGATCCTCGTCGAAAGAAAACTTTCTCTTTAAATGATTATTATTATTAGATGAGTTTGCAACTTTCACGAAAGATTTATGCATATAATTAATGATATAGAGAGAGTCAATCAGTTTGCCATGACAGATCTATCAAAAATAACTGAAAATCCATCATTAAATAACTTGGAAACTGAAACTAAGTTTTGCCAAAACACCAGCACATATAAAACATCTATCGAAATCAAAACATTGTTATCAAAGCATAAAGTAAAATCTCCAATGGCTACTGTTGAGACTCGCTCTCCGCTGCCCATTGAGATGGTAACCTCGTCATGCTTTAGTTGCCTTATCGGCCTGAACCCCTGCAAAGTATAACAAACATGATCAATAGCTCCAGTATCCACTTCCCATGAATAGGTAGAAACTGATGCTAAACATGTTTTCGTTATAAATGTACATGACGCACCTTGTCCAGTCTTCCTGACTTGACAATCTTTCTTCCAGTGACCAACATTGCCGTATTTGAAACACTTGTCCTTTCTTGCAGCTATGTCAGGTGTCCTTTTTTACTTCTTCACATAAGTTGTACCTTTGACTTTATTCTAAAACATTCTTTTGCGCTTCTTGCCAACCAGCACAGCAGAACGGTTTCAGGAAGTAGCCAAAGCAATCTTTTCTGGAAGCTTCACTGATTCCGCTGCCATCAAGTCATTGAGCAACTCATTAAGAGTGTACTCTTTGTTGTTCATGACAGCATTCAGTTTGAAGTTCTCAAAAGACTTCAGCAAAGAGTTAAGAATGATATCAACCTGGGCTTCTGCATCGATACCACACCCATGCAACGTGAGTTCATCCATAAGATGAGTCATGTTGATGACGTGCTCTCTGACCGAACTACCATCAAACATTTTCTTTCCCACGAATGATGTTGTCCATGATGTCACAAGCATTCTCATATGAATGATGTTGTCGTGCAAGCACCTATCATATAGCATTTAACTATATTGTTTAACTTGAGCCACTGGTTTTAGTAGTTCTTTTCCTCATCAGTCGATGCATCAGTGGGAGTTGTCGGCCGAGGCTTATCAAGGAAAAATTTGTGTTCCTCTGCAACAAGGATGTAATCCAAATTGTGTTTCCATTCTTGAAAGTTAAAATCGGTTAACTGGTTTTGTCCTAAAATATTGATCGCATTCAGTAAATACATGTCTGAAAATAATAAATTAAAGCATAAATTAAAACATAATCGCAAACTATTGAAACACATAAATATTGAAATCTTATGATAAAACAATATTAATGTTTCCTCCAATTTGCCCAAGTATTACTATTGCAAGCCACACATGTGGATGTTTACAAAAAAACACTTGACCAGGCTGCATCTTTCGTTTCCAATCCATGTCAAGTTCCTTAGACAAATGGAATTAATAATTCGAGACTAACTAAGACCATATTATCCTACTAAGCAAGGACATCACAAATGAGTTATACTCTGGACAATATCTTAGCTAGCATGCCACCAAAGCCAACCCTCCAATATAAAGATCCACCAGGACACACCGTGATCCTTTATACTAAGGTTGTCTCATTTATTCAATCCCCAGAGAACTTATGAGCAAGCTACATATGTAGACGTTTACGCATGAGCTCTCACTTCTAACATGAATTAAATGTTTGTCTTAAGAAATCTCATCTATTAGAACTTATGAATAATAAATTAAGTAAGCTACACATGTATACATTTACCTAATAAATTACCCACTTCCAATAAGGGATCGCTTTGTGGTGGTCTTATAAATAAGCAGCTTAGTAATTTTAAATCCATAAGGTTCAATTGCACAGATTATTCTATGTAGCCATAAATTATAACATTGCTAAAATTCTATCATGCAAAGCATGAACCCCGAATTTTATAGTTATAATTTAATTTCATAAAGTAAATCACATAAGCATGCTTTAAAGTTGTAAATAAAAGCATTAAACGTGCTCCTATTATCTACAACATGCTTGGATGTTGTGTAATATTTAAACACGTATATCATGCAAGAATAAATAATGAAGCAAATAAAAAATGTCCTCATCGCCTCATGATACAATTTTAAAATAAATCCCATCTATTAATCGTTGGATTTATTTTACAGATATTCGACTGGGCTCCCACTACTTGGATTGAGATCTGATTTTATTTTCTGAAAAATTGGGCCTCCAAGATTTGATCCGTCAGAAAATAGGTTGCAAGCCCAAAACCCGCGAGAACATGGCCGTTGCCACCACCAGCGAACCACCGCCACCAGAGACCCACCGTTGCCGAAGAAACCTAATGGATTTATATATTAAAAGCATTATGATTGGTATATTATGTACAAGGTCGATTGGTTAATATACTGGGAATCATAAATGTTGTATGTTCATCTCCTGTCTGAATTAACAAACATGTGTTGCAAACATAATTATCCTCTTATCTCGTCGATAGGAAGATCATACGGTGTGTAGTAGATCATGGAAGATCGTATGGATCGTTTGACCTAGCGAGATATAAATAGTTATCACAACTGAGACAGTTCCAGGATAAACTGTCAGTGTAGGGTGCAACATACGCAGTAATAAGCATGTTATCTTGGATGGCTTGGTATGCTGGTGTGGGGCTCACATTGATAAGGACCTAAGTCGAGATCAATTATTTTATCTGACATTGCAAGAATCTAGATCTCTATGGCTTGATGAGATCCTAAGCCTATATGAAGGTACAGAAGTATATGCAGATTGTGTATTACTTTGAGTTGCAGTGAAAGGCTCTAGTTGAGCATGTATATCTATATCTTGGGTAATAGCAGTTTGTGTATAACTGTCTGGTACTGGAACTAGGTAACCACATCCAGTATAGGATAGTGACATTCCCAGAGCAGCTCAAAAAGTTTGTTATGTTAAAGTCCTGCAAGCTGATTAAGTTCAAGCATAAGTGAAAAGTTTGATTGGATTGACTCAGGAATATAAGATGTTAATTAATTAAATAGCTTGTCAGAGCTTAAATTAATTAACGAATGTTTGTAACCTTAAATGTGGGGATAAACCGAGCCCATGCAACCCGTACCTCAAAACGTGGTGGCAAATAGGTAGGACAGTATTGATTCTCTGGTGGAATGAATCAATATTAATTAATTAATTATATTCTGGGTTGAATATGGGAATTAATTAATTGATAGGCCTTATTTGTTATTTGCATTCTTGTCTCTGGTCTAGCCCATGAAACTCAGGCCCAATAGAAGTCTAGTATTTTCCTATAAATAGGCCTCAGTTCCTCAAATTTCAACACACCACAAGATCATAAGTTGCACACAGCAATCCAAGATTTGGGAGCTGTGGTGATCGACTAGATCTGAGAAACGAGGAGGAAATTTTGTTTCTCAACCGGGCAAGGAATCTGAAGGGAATCTTCACCAGATATTCAGATTGGGTTAGGATACAGATCAGAAGATCAGATCAAAAGGATCTTCTTTCTTCTCTCCCTCTTCTTTTTTCAAAAATATCATTATATTTTCATCAGATTTAATTCCTTTTATTTGTTAGGGAATTAATCTTTGTGCGTGGATCTCTGCACACTCGTTCTTCAGGGTTTCGCAACCCAGGTATTCCGCATAAACCTTCTTTATGCATAATCAATAGGAGCATGCTAGGCATAGCAATTTATTTTTGATATTCCAATTAACGATCCGGGCAAACGGACTTCGTGATTCGGTTCATGAATCCCTTCAATTGATATCAGAGCCAGGTTCATTAATTGGCTCTATCGGAAAAAATAATATTGCCTATGATTTGGATGATTATTATTATTGATTGAATTCTATGAATAGTTTTTGGATTGTATGATTATGTTTTTTGTCCTCGTGGTTCTCGGGTTGATCCGCCCTTTTATAAGGATTCGTTTTTCACCCACGAGATAAATCCGTGGTTAGATTTAAATTCCAAGTTGTATTCGGATGCAACCCAATGTAATTATCAATTTTTAAAATTAAATCTGTAAAACAAAAAATGAAGAACACGAAGAACGAAGGACCGCGCGACAACGCACGACAGTGATCCTTTATTAGAAGTGGGTAATTTATTAGGTAAACGTCTACATGTGTAGCTTACTTAATTTATTATTCATAAGTTCTAATAGATATGATTTCTTAAAACAAATATTTATTTCATGTGAGAAGTGGGAGTTCATGCGTAAACGTCTACATATGTAGCTTGCGTATTGAATTTTCATAAGTTCTCTAGGGATTGAATTAAATGAGACAGCCTTACTATTGGGATCAGGTGTGTCCTACTAGATCCTTATATGGGAGGGTTGGCTTTGGTGGTAAGCTAGCTTAGATGTTATCCAGAGTATAACTCATTTGTGATGTCCCTGCTCAGTAGTATAATATGGTCTTAAGTGAGTCTCCAATTATTAATTCCATTTGTCTAAGGAACCCGGGCATGGATTGGAATTAAAGGACTGGAATTGAAAGATGCAGTCTGGTTAAATGTTTTGTTGTAAACGTCCACATGTGTGGCTTGAAATAGTAATACTTAGGCAAATTGTAGGAAACATTAATATTGTTTTATCATAAGGTTTCAATATTTAATTGTTTCAATTGTTTGCGACTATGTTTTAATTTCTGCTTTAATTTATTGTTTTCAGACATATCTATTGATCATATCATTAACCTGTTGACATCAAACCCTTTGAATGGTTTGAATTTTCCTGAGTGGAAGTTTTGCTTCTTGGAAATACTCTGCACTGCAAAACATGCCCGTGTACTTTACATGGACCCTCTATCTCCCAAGTATTGGAACTGTACTGGTTATGAGCGGGAATTCTATGAAAGATGGAGAGTTTCTGATGAGTTTGTCCGCATTCTCATTAAGAGAACTCTGTCTAGAGAATTGAGGCTCAAGTACGAAAAATACCAAACTGCTGTCGAGATATGGATGGATCTTGTGAAAGAATAAGGGTTGTGGAGGACCTGGTCTGCAAAAGGATGACTGATGGGAGTTCGTTGATTCTGCACTTCGTCAGTATGATGAGGATTATGAGAAAGTACAAAAAGAGAGGTGGACGAATTAGTAAGCGGGCGGAAATAAACATTGTCATGCACTCTCTATTTGATTCTTATAATGATTTCATCGAGTCCCTCGGTACCAGGTGCGAGTTTACTCTTCCTGAGTTACTCTCAGTCCTGATACGAGAGGAATCTGACCTGATAGCATTCGAGTTTGCTCCAACTTTGTCAACTTTTGACAAGACAGTTGCTGAAGCAAAAGAAATGCTTAAAAGGTTAGATGAAGTTGATCTGGCAGAAGACGTCATCAGGCCATGCAAACGCAAGCGAAGTGAAGTAGATTGTCTAGTGCCTAGCACGGGTAGACAAGGTATGTCATGTGCATTTATAACGGAAACATGTTTAGCATCGGTTTCTACCCATTCTTGATAGGTTTTGTATACTGAAAGCCTTTATTACAATGAGTATAGAACGATTTATTTCTCCTATCTGTTAACAATCTTACATGTATGAACAATGGTATCCTCTTGTCTCACCGATAGGGACGATCATACGGCGTGTTGTAGATCGCAGAAGACAGTATGATCACTTGACCTAGTGAGACATAAACCTGATCACAGCCGACACAGCGTATGAAGATACGTCTGTTTGGATGGCTGCGGCATTGTCGGAATAAGTAATCTGTCTTGGTTACTTCACATGCTGGTACACAGAGGTGGCGTATTGATGGACCGCAGTGAGATATATTCGTCTGTCTGACATCAGCGAATAAAAGATCTCGTTATATTGATTGAGTCCAAACCCTCACGAAGGTTCAAGGGTTTGCACGGGTTGACTGTTGCTTTGACTTGCCATGGTGGAGAGCCTAAGTAATGTGCTCGTATATCCGCATCTTGGGTAACAGCAGTTCATGTAGTACCGCCTGATACTGGACTTAGGTAACCATATCCGAGTAATAGGATGGGGACATTCCCTGAGGAGCTCAATAACATTCATCGTGCCAAAGTCCTGCAGGCTGATTAAGTTTAGGCACGAGTGATAAGGTTTGCGTGGTACTACTCAGGAATTATAAGATATTAATTAATTGTAGTTAGAGATTGTCAGAGGCTCCGATTAATTAATGGATGTCCGGTAACCTTAAATATGGGGATTCTCAATTAATGCAGCCCGTTCTCATAACGTGGTAATAAAGGGGTAAGTCAGTATTAATTCTGTGGTGAAAAAGAATTAATATTAATTAATTAATTGTGTCCTGGGTTGTGGACATGGGAATTAATTAATTATAGGCCCACTTTATTATTTGCATTAGGTCCCAGGACTGGCCCAATTAAATATGCTGAATTGAGCCCAAAATGGCCCATTAGGGTTTCCAACCCTAGGTCTATAAATAGACAGCTCTCTCGTATAAGTTGTAAGACAGTTGAAACACACTAAACCTAGAGAGAGAGAGTGTTGGGAATTATTCCTAAAATCTCCCTTAGGACTTATTTGTAAAAGGTTTTGTTGGATCAAACCTTATCTAGATGGCCGATCATTTGCTGAAATCTAGAGAGTCTAACACAACTTGTAAAAGTCCTGTATAAGTTGAACATCGAGTTGTAATAGACTAGTGTGCTATGAAGAATCCCTAGCAGAAAAGATAAGATGGTTTTAGCATCAAACTCACAGACTGCTAGAGAAGCTGGCGAACAAGGGAGCTAGCACTTTGGTAAAAAGATCACTAGAATGCTAAGGAATTAGCATTCGGACGTTTCAGAAATCAATGAAGAATCACATATAATACAAGTCAAAGGATCTCAAGGAATATACCTATAGCAACGTTGAAGCCGGACTGCGACTCTGACAAAAAAGGACGCACAAGGGACGAAACTTTCCCTAAGTAATCTGGGAAGTACATCTCTACTCAGAAAGGCGTTCTATCAGTTTAATCCATTCTTGGAGGAAGAAGCCGTTGTGTCTAACGGGTATGGAGATTCAAAGTTTTGAATCTCCAACTATAAAAGGCAGATTCAAGAACTGGATAAACTACTGCTTTTACAAATCTACAAGTGCTCTTATCACTTTACTCACGAACGCTCAAGCAAAAGATTCCCTTGACAAAGTGATCCTTAAAAGTAGTCAGTTGAGAGCCATCTTAAAGTCTATCTGAAGACTCTCAACAACCTGTGGTGTCGTTCATTGAAGTACTGACACTCCATTGAAGATAGTCCTGATTGCATTCAAGGATATCTCAATCATTGGGATTCATTTCTTTCAGAAAAGAATCCAACAATCACTCTTGAAAGATTGTGACTCACACGGGCATTAGCCGCAAGCTTATTAAGTTCAGAGGCAAACTATAAACGCCTCATTAGCAAAGGACAAGTTTTACGAAGGTGTGCCCTTGACTTGCCCGGAGCTGTGTTCGGAGAAGTTCAGATTCACGGAGGATAGCTGTCAAGTAGCCAGGCCGAAAGCTCACTGCCTACTTAACTGGAAAGGCGATTCCTTGTACTCTGTATACTTTTCTAGTGAAATTCTTAGCGATTCGGCTAAGGAGTGGACATAGATCTATTTGATCGAACCACTATAAATCTTGTGTTCATTTACTGCTTTACTTACTGTTTTATTGGTTTACTGTTCAAAGATTGATTTAAAACCTAGCAACAGAGTTGCTAGTGTATATCTGTAAACTAAGCTAAACAACAACTTGGACTAAGAAAACATTTTGCTGATAACGATATTAAGTGCAAGTGACGTTAATCTATTCCGCTGCATTTCGTGTTAAGATTTCAAACACGACGACTCTGATATTTCGGGACCAACAGAGAGGGGTGCTGTTTTTGGGAGTGAAAGGAGGAGTTTTTCGATTCTGGTCCTGCTCAGAATACAGATCTACGGAGTCCTCACCAGTAGTAGATCTGAACAGCATTGGGACACAGCCCTGAAGATCTGATCTGGAGAAAAGATTTCTCTTCTCTTCTCTCTTTGATTTTTGAATTTAATCTAGAAATTAGATCTCTAATTTCTGTTTCCGCAGATTAAATCGGATCGCGTGGTTGAATTGATATTTGGAATTTAAACGCGAAAGATCGATTCAGACTCGACGGAGTTACGGTAAACCCTAAATCCACAATTCTTTGTATTAAATTCATAGGTGCATGCTAGGGATTTGAGAATTTGAATTATGAGCATATCCATAAATCAATCCGGTTCAGTTTGGTTTTGGTGATTCGGTTCACGGAAAAACCCTACAATTAGTATCAAAGCGAGGTTTCTGATTTATGGCTCTGTTGTTCATAATTAAATTCGATATGCATGTATGAATTTATAGTTTTGTGGATGTTTGGTTTTTGTTCCTCGTGGCAACCCGTTGATTCAGCCCGCGGTGGTTTATCCGTGTAGGGCTGAATTGTTTTTGTAAAATCACGAGAAAATCCATGATTAGTGTAGATTAGAAAATTGTAATAGAATAGATTTTTGTAATTTTCAAATTTATGAAATTGGACGGGTCGAGGACGAAGAACAAAGACGGAGCCGACGGAGACGATGGCAGACGACGGCACGCGGCACGGCAGGCGCGTGACCGAGGGTGTGCAGCGTGCGCACAGCGCGCGCGGGTAGCACCCACGGCGCGCGGCCTGCGTGCACGCGAGGAAGGCGCGCGGGTGCAGCACGGTGCGGCGGCAGGCGCGGGGCGCGTGCGCGTGAGCGCGCGGCACTGGCCTGTGGCCGGCCTGGCGGCGGCGGCGGTCGGCGGCGGCTTTGACTGTCGTCGGCTGCTGCTGTCCCGTCGCGGTGGCTTGTGTTTTTGTGGTTTGTGCAATCCTGTGTAAACCCTAGGGTTTGCGTTAGGGTTAGGGCAAATCATCAGATCACAAAGGCCGAAAAATCCAAAATATTTGGTGTATCCAGATTTGAAGGCGCTTGAAGATTTGGAAGATTTGGATTTATCCAAATTAATTCAAAATTCAAATTTGTAATAGATAGATATTATTTCTTATTTTTGGGGCCACGAGGAATTTTTGTTTGCCTAAATTGTCCTCGTATGATATGTGATTTATTTATGTGCGCAATTAAGCATGTGTAGATAATAGGAAAAGCATGATTTATCACTTTTATTATTTACAATTTAATTACATGCGAAAATTTGGAAAATATAATGACAAAGAAATTATGTGTGTGCATATAGAAACCTTTCAAAAGAAAAATACTAAGCAGATTTTTTAATTAAAATCAAAAGACCTCCACAAAGCGGTCCTAGGCTGTAAGTGTATCTCTCGTTCTAGTAAACGTCTACGAGTGTAGCTTGCTAGTTCCTGGAGGTGCATGGGTACGGTTGTTAGGATTTCTAGACAAACAATTTAAATCATGTGAATAGTGGGAGGGCTTTGTGTAAACGTCTACGAGTGTAGCTTGCGTAGACCTCTTTCACAAGTATTCTAGGATTGATTTAAATTATAGATAACAAAAGCTTTAAGGGTTGTGCGGTATGGTTACGTGCCATGCTAAACTGTCTCTTTTGGCCGGAGTTAAATTTGTGGTTAATTGCTTAGAAGCATCTTAGAATATAATGCAAGAATTGCATCCCTGTTCTTGAGAGATGGCTTGGTCTAAGGTTTTCACTAATTATTAATTTCTAGTGTCAAAAGCATCCTGACATGGTAGTGAAATTAAATGGATTGGGGCTTAAAACCCGCAGTTCTGGTTGAGGGTGACATCGTAAACGTCTACGAGTGTAGCTTGCGGTGGGAACTCTTGGGCAATTAGTGGAAAACATTTGTATTTAATTTATTAAAAGGTTTTCAATGCATTTGTTTTCGAAGTTCAACATGTATGTTCTTATTTAAGATTCTTTATTGTTTCAGATATGTCTATGTCTACTGTCGATCATATACTTGCTCTCAATCCTCTAACTGGTCCGAACTTCCATGAATGGAGTTTCTGCATCAAACACATCCTTTATCTGAAAAATCAAGCACATGTTCTTTATATGGATCCACTGTTGCGTTCTCAAAGAGGTGTGTGCGAACTTGAGCTTGAATTCTATGACAGATGGGAGGATGCTGATGAGTCTGCCTTCTGGCTCATCACGGTTTCCCTGTCTAGAGAGTTAAGGCATAAGTATGAACACCTCGAAAGAGCTGGAGAGCTTTGGAAGGAACTCTCGATGGCTTTTGGCAAAGTGGAGCGAACTATTAACTTGTAAGCTTGTGCACAATCTTGTGTGCAAGAAGATGGTTGAGGATAGTTCAGTGACTACGCACATGATGTCTGTGATTGATCTCATGAGACAGTTTACTGAGCGGGGTGGTAATATCAGTGCGTAAGGCGAGATTGATATTATCTTAAATTCTCTTCCGGAATCCTATCATGACTTTAAGGTAGTTGCTGCTGCAAAGGGAGAGTATGCTCTGCATGAGCTGCTTGAGGATCTTGTAGTGGAGCAGTCTACCATGCGAGCACGGAAACCTGTTCTGTCTGGTTCTAGCACTGGTTCGACAACCTCTAAGGTTGGAGACGACGGTGCTGAGAGCAAGCTCAGGAAAGCAGGTAGTGATAGCAAGTCTAGGAAGGGGAAGAGAGCCAAAGTCACTCCAAAGAAGAACAAGTGTGCTGGATGCGGAAAGGTGGATTGTCTGAATGCCAAGGGACAAGGTACGTCATTTGCATTTGTAACGGAAACATGTTTAGCATCGGTTTCTACTCATTCGTGGGTAGTGGATACTGGAGCTACTGATCATGTTTGTTACATTTTGCAGGGGTTCACACCGAGGAGGGTGCTGAAGAATGACGAGGTTACCATCTCGATGGGGAATGCAGCACAAGTGAGTGCAGCTGCCATTGGAGATTTCACCTTGTACTTTGATGATTCCGTTTTAACATTGAGAGATGTTTTGTATGTGCTGGATTTTCGGCGGAATCTTATTTCAGTTTCCAAACTTTATGTTGATGGATATTCAGTTATTTTTGATAGTGGTGTTTCAATCATTGGTAATAACGGTGTTATGTGTCGTGGAATGCTGAATAATTCTCTCTATGTTGTTAACTATAATCATAAGTCTTCCGCAAGTATTGCATGTAATTCATCCGTAATTGATAATCCTAGGAAGAGAAAACTTACTTCTTCTGATGAGGATCTTACATATCTCTAGCACTTCAGATTGGGTCACATCAGCTTGAAGCGGATTCAAAGACTTGCATATGACAGTACATTGGACCTAGTTCGGGATGTACCTTATCAAGTCTGCGAATCTTGCATCGAGGGCAAGATGTCAACTAGGCCTTTCAAGGCTAGTCAGTCTCGAGCAGAGGAAGTGTTGGAATTGATCCATTCTGACTTATGTGGACCGATGTCCACGCAGGCTCGTGGAGGCTACGAGTACTTCGTCACTTTCATTGACGATTACTCAAGGTACGGATATGTTTACCTGCTTCGCTACAAGTCTGAATGCTTTGAGAAATTCAAAGAGTTCGAGGCTGAGGTAGAAAAAAAGGTCGGGAAAACTATCAAGTCGCTGCGATCTGACCACGGTGGCGGATACCTCGGTAACGAGTTCCTGCAGTATTTGTCAGAAAATAAGATTACATCCCAATGGACTGCACCGGGTACTCCCCAGCAAAACGGTGTGGCTGAAAGAAGAAATAGGACTCTTCTAGAGATGGTAAGATCAATGATGAGTTATGAAAACTTACCAATTTCGTTTTGGGGCTACGCATTGGAGACTGCGGCTTACGTGCTTAATGTGGTGCCTTCTAAATCAGTTCCTAAGACACCCTCTGAGCTCTTCCTTGGTCGCAAACCTAGTTTGTGCAAGTTTAGAGTATGGGGCTATCCGGCACACGTACTGTCGAAGGAACCTGATAAGTTAGAAAGCAGGTCAAAAGTAATGTTGTTCATAGGGTATCCCAGGCAAACGAAAGGTGGTTACTTTTACTGTCCTGAGAGTCGAAGAGTCGTTGTTAGCACCAACGCTAGATTCTTGGAGGACGAGTATGTGAGTAATCACAAGTCAAGGAGTGATATCGTTCTTCAAGAAATTGAGAACGAGAATGCAATTCCAAGGGAAGGGGAACGTGTAGATGTGGGTGCACCTGTGAGAGGTACAGCACCACAGACACGTTCTTCAGTGCAAGGTGCAGGACCACAAATCACTGCACCTACTACTGACACGGCACCGATGCCTCGTCGTAGTGGGAGAGTTATTTTTCAACCGGAAAGGTACATGTTTGTGGGTGAGTCTTTGGACTTGAGCCCGGAAGATGGACATGAGGACTCTGACCCACTGACTTACGAAGAGGCAGTGCAGGACAAGGATGTTGCCAAATGGCGTGTCGCCATGGATTCTAAAATTGAATCCATAACTGCTATGGATATATACCGGAAAACTGATTTGCCGGATGGCTTTAGGGCCATAGGGTGCAAATGGGTATACAAAAGAAAGAAAGGGGCGAATGGAATGATTACGGCTTTTAAAGCCAGGCTGGTGGCAAAGGGTTATAGTCAGAAAGAGGGCATTGACTATGACGAAACATTTTCACCCGTAGCCATGCTCAAATCCATCCGGATACTCCTTGCCATAGCTGCGCATATGGACCTCGAGATCTGGCAGATGGATGTCAAGACTGCTTTTCTCAATGGTTACCTTGAAGAAGGTAGAGACATCTATATGCAGCAACCCGAGGGTTACATAAGCAAGGGCGAAGAACATCTTGTCTGGAAGCTTAGGAAGTCCTTGTATGGACTTAAGCAAGCTTCATGGTCGTGGAACTTGCGTTTCAATGATGTGATTAAATCCTATGGATTTGCACAGTTGGAAAATGAAAGTTGTGTTTACCGACTTTGTGTCAGTGGGAGCGTGGTCTTCCTTGCACTATACGTTGATGACATACTCCTATTTGGAAACAACGAGGGAGTGATGTCCGAAATCAAGGTTTGGTTATCCGAACAGTTCCAAATGAAGGATCTGGGAGAAGCTGGCTACATTCTTGGGATTAAGGTCTTACGAGATCGTAAGAGAAGAATGTTGAGCTTATCCCAGGCATCCTATGTGGATACTGTGATAGCCCGGTTCAGCATGCAACTCGCCAAGAAAGGCTTGCTACCTCTCAGACATGGCGTTCATTTTTCTGGTGGGCAGTGTCCTCAGACACAGCGGGAGAAAGACGAGATGAGTCTTGTACCATACGCTTCGGTTGTGGGTAGTCTCATGTATGCAATGCTGTGTACCAGGCCAGATATCTGTTTTGCCATTGGCATGGTAGCAAGATATCAGTCTAACCCTGGACAGGCGCACTGGACTGCTGTAAAGCACATCCTTAAATTTCTAAAAAGAACTAGGAATTTCTGCCTAGTTTATCAAAGTGAGGATTTGTGCCCTGTGGGTTATACAGACTCGGATTTCCAAGGGGACCAGGATGAGAAGAAATCGACCTCAGGATATGTGTTTACCCTGTGAGGTGGAGCTGTATCTTGGAGGAGCTCAAAGAAGAAATGCATTGCTGACTCCACCATGGAGGCGAAATATGTCGTCGCCTTCGACGCCTCGAAAGAGGGGTGTGGCTCCGGAACTACCTTTTAGAGTTGGGCGTGATCCCGAGTTTGCCAAGGAGCATCACAATTTATTGTGATAACTCTGGTGCAGTGGCAAACTCAAAAGAACCGCGGTCTCACAGGGCAAGCAAATACATAGAGAGAAAGTACCATATCATACGAGAAATCGTATTGAGGGGCGATGTGCTGATTAAGAAGATTGACACTGCTGACAATGTTGCTGATCCGTTTACAAAGAGCTTGCCGCAGAAAGTTTACGAAAGACATATTCGTGAGCTGGGTCTGAGGTGGATGCCGACCACTGATAGTTGTTAAAGAGACAGCAGACTAGATAGACGGACTGTATACTCTGTAATAGCTTAGTTATGCTTTGAGTATAAGTGGGAGATTGATGGGTTTTGTATACTGAAAGCATTTATTATAATGAGTATACAACGGTTTATTTCTCCTATCTGTTAACAATCGTACATGCATGAACAATGGTATCCTCTTGTCTCACCGATAGGGACGATCATACGGCGTGTTGTAGATCGCAGAAGACAGTATGATCACTTGACCTAGTGAGACATAAACCTGATCACAGCCGAGATAGCGTATGAGGATATGTCTGTCCGGATGGCTGCGGCTTTGTCGGAATAAGTAATCTGTCTTGGTTACTTGACATGCTGGTACGCAGAGGTGGCGTATTGATGGACCGCAGTGAGATATATTCATTTGTCTGACATCAGCGAATAAAAGATCTCATTATATTGATTGAGTCCAAACCCTCACGAAGGTTCAAGGGTTTGCACGGGTTGACTGTTGCTTTGACTTGCCATGGTGGAGAGCCTAAGTAACATGCTCGTATATCCGCATCTTGGGTAACAGCAGTTCGTGTAGTACCGCCTGAGACTGGACTTAGGTAACCATATCCGAGTAATAGGATGGGGACATTCCCTGAGGAGCTCAATAACATTCATTGTGCCAAAGTCCTGCAGGCTGATTAAGTTCAGGCACGAGTGATAAGGTTTGAGTGGTACTACTCAGGAATTATAAGATATTAATTAATTGTAGTTAGAGCTTGTCAGAGGCTCCGATTAATTAATGGATGTCCGGTAACCTTAAATATGGGGATTCTCAATCAATGCAGCCCGTTCTCATAACGTGGTAATAAAGGGGTAGGTCAGTATTAATTCTGTGGTGAAAAAGAATTAATATTAATTAATTAATTGTGTCCTCGGTTGTGGACATGAGAATTAATTAATTATAGGCCCACTTTATTATTTGCATTAGGTCCCAGGACCGGCCCAATTAAATATGCTGAATTGAGCCCAAAATAGCCCATTAGGGTTTCCAACCCTAGGTCTATAAATAGACAGCTCTCTCTCATAAGTTGTAAGACAGTTGAAACACACTAAACCTAGAGAGAGAGAGGGGCGCCGTTTTTGGGAGTGAAAGGAGGAGAATTTCGATTCTGGTCCTGCTCAGAATACAGATCTACGGAGTCCGCACCAGTAGTAGATCTGAACAGCATTGGGAGACAGCCCTGAAGATCTGATCTGGAGAACAAATCAGAAATTAGATCTCTAATTTCAGTTTTCGCAGATTAAATCGGATCGCGTGGTTGAATTGAGATTTGGAATTTAAACGCGAAAGATCGGTTCAGACTCGACGGAGTTAGGGTAAACCCTAAATCCACAATTCTTTGTATTAAATTCATAGGAGCATGCTAGGGTTTTGAGAATTTGAATTATGAGCAATATCCATAAATCGATCCGGTCCAGTTTGGTTTTAGTGATTCGGTTCACGGAAAAACCCTACAATTCTTGGGTAGTGGATACTGGAGCTATTGATCATGTTTGTTATACTTTGCAGGGGTTCGGGCCAACAAGGCAGCTGAAGCATGACGAGATTACCATCTCAATGGGCAGCGGAGAGCGAGTCTCAGCAGTAGCCATTGGAGATTTTACTTTATGCTTTGAAAACAATGTTTTGATTTTGAGAGATGTTTTATATGTGCCGGTTTTTCGGTGGAACTTAATTTCAGTTTCCAAGTTATTTAGTGATGGATATTCAGTTATTTTTTATTGTGGTGTTTCTATCATTGGTAATAATGGTGTTATCTGTCGTGGCAAACTGATTGACTCTCTCTATATCATTGATTGTATGCATAAATCTTCCGTGAATGTTGCAAACTCATCCAATAATAATAATCATTTAAAGAGAAAGTTTTCTTCCGATGAGGATCAAACATATCTCTGGCACTTGAGACTCGGTCACATCAATCTAAAGAGGATTAAAATATTAGCATGCGATGGGCTCTTGGATTCTTTTCAAATAGTACCGCATCAAATCTGTGAATCCTGTATAGAGGGAAAGATGACGACCATGCCTTTTAAGGCAAGTCAGTCTCAAGCAGAGGATGTGTTAGAATTGATCCACTCTGACTTATGCGGACCAATGTCCACGCAAGCTTGTGGAGGTTATGAGTACTTCGCCACATTCATTGACGATTGCTCAAGATTCGGATATGTCTATTTGCTTTGCTACAAGTCTGAATGCTTTGAGAAATTCAAAGAGTTTAGGACTGAGGTAGAAAAGAAGCTAGGTAAGACTATCAAGACACTACGATCAGATCATGGTGGAGAATACCTCAGTAACGAGTTCTTGCAGTACTTGTCAGACAACGGGATTACATCCCAGTGGACTGCACCAAGAACCCCTCAACAAAATGGTGTAGCGGAAAGAAGAAATAGAACTCTCATGGAAATGGTCAGGTCGATGATGAGTTATGCAAGCTTGCCGATTTTGTTTTGGGGATATGCCATGGAGACAGCGGCCTATTTGCTTAACCTGGTACTATCTAAATCAGTTCATAAAACGCCTCTGGAACTCTGGTATGGGTGAAAGCCAAGTTTGAACAGAGTGAGGGTTTGGGGTTGTCCAGCATATGTGCTGACAAAGGAACCTGATAAGTTAGAAAGTAGGTGTAAGCTGATGTTGTTTGTAGGATATCTCAGGCAAACGAAAGGTGGTTACTTTTATTGTACTGAGAATCAAAAAGTGGTTGTCAGTACCAACGCAAGATTCATCGAGGACGAATATGTAAGAAACCACAGATCCAAGAGTGAAATTATTCTCCACGAGCTTGAGGATAAGGAAGCGATCCCATCAGGAAAGCCCAGTGTAGTGGTAAATCCACCTGTAATAGGTGAGGCAATACCAACACTGCCACTAATGCAAGGTATGGGACCAACGGGTACTGTGCCAACTACTGACACGGTTCAGATGCCTCGTCGCAGTGGGAGGGTTGTCCACCAACCCGAGAGGTATATGTTCGTGGGAGAGTCCTCTGACTTGATCCCGGAAAATGGACTGGATGATACCGATCCCTGGATATGTGACGAGGTGGTATCTGATAAAGATGCGGACAAATGGCTGATCACCATGGATTCGGAAATAGAATCCATTACGGCTGTGGATGTATACCAGAAAACTGATTAGCCAGATGGCTATCGAGCCATAGGGTGCAAATGGGTATACAAAAGAAAGAAAGGACCGACTAAGGTTCATTATGCTAAAGTCCTGCAAGCTGATTAAGTTCAAGCATAAGTGAAAAGGTTTGAGTGGATTGACTCAGGAATATAAGATGTTAATTAATTAAAAAGCTTGTCAGAGCTTAAATTAATTAACGAATGTCTGTAACCTTAAATGTAGGGATAAACCGAGCCCATGCAACCCGTACCTCAAAACGTGGTAGCAAATAGGTAGGACAGTATTGATTCTCTAGTGGAATGAATCAATATTAATTAATTAATTATATTCTGGGTTGAATATGGGAATTAATTAATTGATAGGCCTAATTCGCTATTTGCATTCTGGTCCCATGTCCGACCCATGAAACTCGGGCCCAATAGAAGTCCAGTATTTTCCTATAAATAGGCCTCAGTTCCTCAGATCTCAACACACCACTGGATCATAAGTTGCACACAGCAAACCAGGATTTGGGAGCTGTGGTGATCGACTAGATCTGAGAAACGAGGAGATTTTGCTTCTCAACCAGGCAAGGAATTTGAAGGGAATCTTCACCAGATATTCAGATTGAGTTGGATACAGATCAGAAGATCAGGATCTTCTTTCTTCTCTCCCTCTTCTATTTTCAAAAACATCATTATATATTCATCAGATTTAATTCCTATTATCTGTTAGGGAATTAATCTTTGTGCGTGGAAAAGAGATCAAGAGGAATCTCCGCGCATTCGTTATTCAGGGTTTTGCAGTCCAGGTATTCCGCATAAACCTTCTTTATGCATAATCAATAGGAGCATGCTAGGTATAATCATAGGCATAGAAATTTATTTTTAATCTACCAATTAACGATTCGGGCAAACGGACTTCGTGATTCAGTTCACGAATCCCTTCAAAACCCTGGAGACACGTAGCAACCGTGCGTACCACCGTGCGGGTTGTAGCCTGTGCTCCTTCTTCTCCAGCCATCACTCGTTGTCGTTGCCGCCGCCCCCAGCCTACTCCGGCATCGCCCATCGCCAGTCAGCACCTTCTCTCGTCATCGGCCGCTCTGCTCACCAAAAAATATGCAGGGAGCACGGTAGAGATGCGCGCACCGGCTACGGCTGCAAACCCGCAGTTGTATAGTCGCCCTTGCCAACTGCCCCTACCACTCTTTCCTCCACTATCACCGACATAGTCTGATGAGGGAGAGAGCGACATCGACGTGCGCATGCAAAGGGGTGGAGGTACCGCACACGCACACGGAACCTAGGGTTCCACCGTGTCGCTCGCCCTCATGCTTCTGACCACTGCACACCATCCCAACCTCGCCGCCCGTCACCCTGCGCTGTGGTCCTCATGGTCCCGCACCCTACCCGGCTGACTACAAGCCGCACGGCTGCTGTCATGATGCACGGTGCAGCCCTGTGACAAAACCCAGAGTTTCATCACAACAGCGCTGCTGCCGTGGCCGCCTGTTGCCTCGCGCTGACACTCGTGGTGCCGCCCCGCGGTTTCATGACCATCGTGCGTGGCCACCTACCGTGCCGGCACTGTCATGCAGTCCTTCGTTCTTCGTGTTTTTCATCTTTCATTTTACAGATTTAATTTTGAAATTGAAAAATTATAAGGGAAAAACATCCTACTACTATTTTGGAATAAAAATCTAACCACGGATTTATCTCGTGGGTGAAAAACAAATCTATATAAAAGGGCAGATTAACCCGAGAACCACGAGGAACAAAAATCATACAATCCAAAAGCCATTCATCCATAGCAATTCAATAATAGTAATAATGCATAATCATAGGGAATATTATTTTTTCCGATAGAGCCAATTAAATCAACTTGGCTCTGATACCAATTGAAGGGATTTTGAATGCCATGAATTGAACCACTTAAATCATTATAAGCACATAGCGATAATTGGATATAAGAAATAATTACTATGCCTATGATTAATCCTAGCATTGTCCTGTTAAGTATGCATAAGATGGTTTATGCAGAATACCTGGATTGTAGAAACTGAAGAACGCGATGCGCAGAGATTTCATCCTTGATCCTCTTTCCCACACAACAAGATTTATTCATATAAGATGAAGGAATTAAATCTATGAAATTAATAATAATTAATTCGAAACTGAGGAGAGAGAAATAGAAAACGATCCTCCTGATCTAATCTTTTGATCTGTATCCCAGCTACGATCCAAAAATCTGGTGAAGATTCCATTCGGATTCCGTGGCTATCGAGAAGCAGAATCTCCTCCTCATTCTCAGATCTTAGTCACCTATCATAGCTCACAAATCTTGGTCTGCTACTTTGCAACTTATGATCTTTTGGTGTGTTGTGATCTGAGAACTTGAAGCCTATTTATAGGAAAATCTGATCTCTAGATGGGCCTGAGCTTTCATGGGCCAGACCAGGGACCAGTATGCAAATAGCAAATAAGGCCTATCAATTAATCAGTTCTCATATTCAACCCAGAATATAATTAATTAATTAATATTGATTCATGGTACCAGATAATCAATATTGTCCTACCTATTTGCTACCACGTGGTGAGGAACGGGTTGCATAGGCTCGGTATATCCTAACATTTAAGGTTACAGATATTCATTAATTAATTTAGGCTCTGACAAGCCATTTAATTAATTAACATCTCATATTCCTGAGTCAATCCACTCAACCCTTTTCACTTATGCTTGAACTTAATAAGTCTGCAGGGCTTTAGCATAACGAACCTTTTGAGCTGCTTAGGGAATGTCACCATCCTATACTGGATGTGGTTGCCTAGTACCAAACAGTCCTGCACAAATTGCTACCACCCAAGATACAGATATACAAGCTCAACTAGAGCCTGTTATTGCATCTCAAAGTAACACACAATTTGTGTATACTTCAGCACCTTCATCTAGGCTTAGAATCTCATCAAGCCACCAAGATCAAGATTCCTTTAATGTCAGATAAAGGAATCGATCTTAACTTAAGTCCTATCAATGTGTATCCCTACACCATCATACCAAGCAACCAAGATAAGCTACTTATTATAAGTTTGTACGACTATGCCAATCTCGACACTTCCTACGATGGTTTCTATACATGTTTGACACATCAAAACACAAAATGTACGAGAATTTCTATCCTAAATTCCCAACAGACAGGTTTTTAATTGATGCCAACACATTGCTTCTGAGTATTAACATTCTCGAGTTGGTCTTGCATGCGTAATGATATTTTTCGTCATGATTCTCTACCAATGGGGTCAGAGCATATTTCTTTTGTGGTTTACACATTTCTTCGAGCATGGTTTCCAGGGTTGCTCCCTGCCACCTATTATCGATGTATATATGCGATTGTAATAATTTTCTCATTGCATGTGAGTCGTATTTTAGGTAAGTTCGTGTGGTATTAGTGTTTGATGTCGTACGCCACATTTTTACTATTTTGCATTAAAGCGCGCCGCCCAAATCCAACCTTTAGTGTGTTGTCATAATGTCAACATCCTTGTTTGCTTCTGACACGAACGTTCACATTCCTTCAATTTTTTTTTTTGTTCCATAATCAGATCATTGATTCTTCCAAATTGGAAAATCCCTTAATAGGGTGGTGATAGTACTTGTATTAGTTACCATAAACTTATAAATTGAATCTTGTTCCCTTGTCATTCTCTACTCGTTGTTTACTTGTGTTTGCATTCTTATAAATTTCTTAAATCATTTGATAGGATGCAACCAAAATCTGAACAATTCATAGCTCTAGGCTGGAGTAGTTTCATTTGTCAGTTATGCGATAATACTTTTATTACTTTCAACATCGGACCTTACCTCTTTTGCTCCTTTGTGGCTTGGTCGTAAGAATGTTGCATATTTTGCTTTCTATACGCATTCTGTAGAATTTTTAAGAAAACTCTTTGGTCTCTTGAAAAAGATTCTCATTCACCTTTATTATTGAGTTGTACAGCGATGCTTCATTAATTTTAGCATGTCGAATGTAATATCGTCGTTGTGGCCAAAATCTCTTAGGAACTCAACACCGCACCTTAGATCCCTTAATCTGATTACGACTGCGATTGTCATTTTCCTCCCTATTTTCGACTATGTGAGAATTATCCATTCGGTTGGGACAAGTAATATCCTCCCCTTTAGCCATTGTACTCTTGCATACAGCTTTGAGAATGTTTTCCGCATCTGTTACGAGTTTTCTCATAAAAGCACCACTTATAGTGTTACTGCAATTGTTGATTCCTAGGCTAAGATTTAGGGTTATTTACCATTCTTGTCTTGACACTACTTGCTCAGTTCGAAATATCTCAAATGTCATCCGTTTGAACTCCCAATTTAGATTATTAGTGATGGCATGGTATTAGTTGTCAATTGGATTTGTTATGCTGGTCGAAGAGGCTGATGACTCCTTTCTTGATCTGGACCTATATCCCTTGGCCTTCTTAACATTGGAATTCCCGAGGTCATAGTTGAATAAATACTAAGCGGTACTATATATTGATCCTTAAACAAGGGTCACAAGATTTTTCCTTCAAGCTAAATCATTTCCCTATGATAGAAACACTAGTTTCCACAGTAAATGAGGGTTTACCCATGGTTCTACCAAACGATTTTCTTCAAAGAGTCTTTTCATTTAAACTTCTCATAATTGAAGATGGTGGGAGCTAAAATTGTGGATTTAAACGCATAGATCTCGCCTCCAAGTCAATGGGTGACTAATTGATTATGGTAATAAAATCATAGAGATAACAATGGAGCGTTGAGAGCAATCGCTTCAATGAAAAATGAGTACACTGGTGTGACATGTTTCAAAATCCACGCATAAGGGTGCCTCCTTAAAACGAACTATATGATATAATTCTAACAATTACGGGGCAATAATTTAAATGCGTCAAAAATAGTGGTTCGATGGTCAAGGGATTTCAATCTAAGCATCAATTTGTAACAATCCTTCAATAAAGACCCGACATTTGCATTTTGGTATAAGGTAACAAAAGAACACATGACGAGAAAGTTCTAAAACTTTGATCTAAACAAAAAGATATGAAGCTAGAGTTCATCACTAATAAAGTTCACACGAACTCTACTCATCAACACCATCTATATCTCTTGTAGGGGTATCTTGCTCCTCGATATCAAGGACATCTAGCTCCCTCTAGTCCTGCTCATCTAGGTAGGTATGGTCTCTCTGTAGGACTGATAGTATTTTCTAGGTACCTATCAATCAACTCGGACGGTATCTCTGGCACTCGGACGTGGGGTCCAGTGGGTGGCTCCTTGCTCAAGAAGTACTGCTCTTTAACTTATTGCATGAACACAATACAGTCATATATTTTAATTACCTCATTAGGGAACACCCGATATAAAATCTCAATATGTCTGTCACCCATTGGCGTAACTTCTGTTGTGCTGCTAGGACTATTCTTGGGATGTCCACAACATCATTTGCTCCTACAAAAATCTCTTAAACCTCTTTGTGTTGGCGTAAGTAGTCCGAGAATTTTATTCTCACTATGTCAGGGATCACAAGGTATCTATCCAATATGAGGCCTATCTCCATGTCCGTCATCTAGTACGCTAAAATCACACCCATCATTTTTCTTGATTACATAAGGATGGTTGATACTGAATTAGAATAGTGAGACAGTCCTGCTTAGATTAAGTTGGTTGCTCGATATCGATATGAGTTGCTCCACTTTGAATTCGTCGTTGAGGTCTAGTTAATTTAGAAGAAAAGGCATGATTAGAGGAAAAAATAGATAAGTCCATGTTACCTTTGTTAACTGAAAGAGGGGGTCTCGGTGAGTCGGTTAAATGGACTGGATTCTTGGTAGGTAAGAAGGGTGTTCACTTCACGTAATATTTATACACGTATCATGGGTGTTGCAAGATCTTTTTCAGTTGATGCCTCTTATGGTCAGCGGGTTGTCCTTCCAATTGTGTACTCGGTGCTCTGATCAGGTTTATCATAAACTTCAATTTCATTGAGTTCCACTCTTACGGCCCTATACGAGATTCATCGAGTTCCATGTAGCCTTTCTTTTGCTAGTAAATGTGTCCTTAAAGATGAAACCTATGTTTCAGTTGGTACTTGCAGCACTTTGTTGACCTCTTCATATATCCTTGTATGCTAGTTTGTATGTACTTCTATTCGTTTTCTAGGATTCTATTGATTATCATCCCTACTAGTTGTCTAACGATAGTTTAAGAAGTTGTCTTCCATGATATTTCTTTGGTGCGACATATTTAGACTAACTTATTCGCCCTGCCTCATAATATTCTTGTAATCACCATAGTATCATGATCAATTCAGCTCAAGGTTTTCCTTACTAATGTCGTACTTCTTCTTTTTATCATTGCTACGTCGTGGAAGGTCAATAGTGTGAAAATTATATATTACGTATAATTGAGCATACTTAAATTAGGTTCTCTCCCTTAGCGTTGTCCTTCTCATTCGTCCATGCAACGTATATCATGGCTTTAACATATCGTCCTGGAGATAAGGTCTTGATTAGGGTTATTTTGTAAATTTGCTAAACAAAATTTAGCTTCCACTGATTCAAAATGTAGTAAGGTTGACTCAATTCGCCTGAATTTTGAGTCCCATGCGAATACTTCACTTGTATAGCAAATATATGCATATATAGGTTCGAACATTTTTAATTCAAGCATTGAAGGAAGAAAGTGGATCTCAATCTGGAGTAGTTAATTGCATCTTAATTATTTGTCCAGCTCTTCAAGTAGACGACTACATCTAAATCGATCATTTCATTTATTTTGTATAATGTAATTTGATTCAACTATCGTACATGTTTACAACCATGATGGTCAACTACTTGCTAAACATTCTACTCAATTTCCATTCAGTTATCTATATTTCTGGTTAAGCATATGACGTCGCTTAAATAGGTAATTTGCATTTTTAGTCGGTTGATCCCCTTACAGTTTGGCAACTTTTCATCCGTTGGACAATGGCTATGGAACATCATATTCGGTAATGATTTTTATCATGAGGTGTCAGATTTGCTTTGCTATACGAAGAGAAATATTCCTAAAATACATAACTCATTCGATTTTGAAATATGAAGATCACTCGTTAGTAGATACGGTTATCCATTCACTTCATCAAGATATCCCCTCATAGGGTAGAGAATTAGTGTATCACTGTGATAATTCTGCAAGGGGAATAACTCAATTCAATTGGTCAAAACTCTCGAAAGCGTACCTTAAGTTGCGGCGATGGAGTGGGGTGCTGCGAGGTTCTTTCATTTCGAATAAAGGATCATATACGAGGAACAAATTTAATCACAAATGAAAATCTCCCATCAATCTAACATAATTCATGATGCGTAACAATAAGTTCATGCTATAGAAGAGTCCTGAGAACGGACAAATCCAATAAGGAGGTTTCAAAATCTCAAGACCTTTACATCAAAGGATATCACGCTCGATCTCAATGGGACGGATCAAATTCAAATGACAAGATAAACTCCAATCAAATTTTAATAGCTCATGCGAGAGAACAATTAAGGATAAATTGCATGCGCTAAAACAATGAAGTCACGTGAAAAGCTTCAAAGATTAAAGACATTGAAGCTAAAGAACATCAAGTTTGAGCATAAAAGAATAGCTTTGAACTAAATCAGGGAAACCTCGAATCAAAGAGGTCTTCGGGTAGAGAGCACAAAGAAACCTAGGCTCTGATACCACTTCTGTCACAGCCCGAAACGGGGTCCATGCGATAGTCACGCATGTTGATAAACATGCTTAAGAGATATTTAACAAAAACATAACTAAACAATGAAAACAACAAAGCATTAAGGTCAAACTAGACATAAATATTAGTTTATGAGATTCCTGTGGAGTTGCCTTGAAATAAATATGTAAGTTGGGAAAATCCTATTATTAAATTTTTATTCTAAGGCTCTAGATAACCTTCTATAAATTAAAGCGGCACTGCGAGTGTGCAACTAATTAAAATAAAAATAAAAATAAATTAATAGTTAAAGAGATCGATGAATTTTTTTTTTACGGGTGTTACATTTAAATTCTCCAAATTTTTTTCTCCAATGCTTATGTAGTAATCTAGAGTTCTCGGTTTTAAAGTAATATTTTATATAGATAAAATGTTGTATTAATAGTATATATTTATTATCTACAAATTAACATAAATATGTGGTTAATTGCGATCAAATTTGTCATTCTATATATAAAGACTATAATATAATTTTATATTATTTATAAGATGATTTTAGATATATATTAAATGAAATATATTGTTGATGATAAATCTAAATATTGTTCTAGAATATAAAATTTATAGTATATTAATATTACCATTTTTATCAACATAAAATCTTTTCAAATCATTATACATATAAAATATTTTCACTAAATAATTAATGAGGTAATAGGTTTGAGTCATGGGAGAATTTCAAACTTAAAATCTCATGTGCAACTCGTTATCAATGCATGACAAAATTATTTACAAATGTATTGTTTCCGGGCTTGTGTTCATTAAGTCCCGTGCATTATTTCTCCAAAGCTTTGGAGCGGTGTACGAGATAGCGGTTGAAGTGGAGCTAAAAACTTCTTTTGTAATAGTTAGAATCTCAAGTATGTATTGTCACATGCATACTTGTAATATCCCTAATTTTAAATTAAGTTAATTATAGCTTAATTATGAATTAATTAGAAATTATATATGAGATCTATTGTGCAATTAAATAAATTGCTCGATACTTCGGTTTGACCTACGTCATTGCATGCATTTTCATTTTATATACAATTATGTCTAAGTGTATTATTTTGAAAATCCTAGAGATTGCTAGATATTAATTTATGGAATTACTAGAAATAATCTGATTGAGAATCCGAGGTCCGTAGAATTTTTTGTCACAATTTGAGTGACGTTGTTGGGGCGAAAATCCCTATTTTAGAAAATATTGAAATCGTACCATTGTGTAGAAATTATATTTAGAGAATTTCTACGTTTATCCATATTTTAATTTGGACAATGTATGTCGATTTATAAATTTGCAAATGTTGAATAATGATATTTATTACTTTAACGAACATTTGTGGAACCAAGAAAATCGACCATCAATATCGTGACATGTGTCACCATATTATTGATGCCACTTGTCACCACATGTTTGGGCCAACAAGCCCCTATACCCTATACTATTAATGAGATTGTATATAAGGAGGATAGATTCATTGCATTTCATCTCTTCCACTTATTTTTTCTATATTCCCGTAGCAACCATCCCGCCACCCTCCAGTGCTGCCACTGTATTCTCCATTTTCCGGCCGGAACAGTCGGAATCAGGCAACGGTCATAAAAGACAAACGAAAGTACTCGTCAAGAGATTTCCAAGGAGTACTTACACGCCCAAATCCGTTGAGAAACGAGAGAGTTATCGCTTCCAGAATTTTCTTGCGCAGGTTGGTGCGATTTTTCGATTTTCGGTTCCAAATCATGTTAGATCTTGAAACAAACTTGATATTCATGTTCCTTGTGACTCTAGGATAAATTTAGTGCCTTTGGATCATCACCCATCATCATTTCGTCGGATTTTCGACGGAAAAGCTTTCATTTTCTCTCTCCCCGTCATACAACCCCTGCCCAGCTGCTTGCTGCTGTTTTGCTTTTTTTCGGCCAACTGAGCGAGATTCAGGTGATGATCATAAAAGATCAATTAAAGTACGAACTGAGGGCTTTAAAACGCAACCAAGATCACCTAATTCGGTTAAGAAACGATCGATTTATAGCTGTCCAAAGTCAGGCTGCCGGTAAGGTGACAAATTAAATATTTCATCTCCGAATCATGATTAAACCTCAATTTATCGATGATATACTTATATATTCATATTTCTTATTACTTAGGGAACATTTTAGTACCATTTTATCATCACCCCTACCGCTGGATCGCCGAAGTTGGCCGGAAACTCCATTTGTGAGGTGAGATTTTCCAACATTTCTTCATGAGCAAGAAGGCATGTTTTAATCCGATAAATCCATATTTCTAGCTGTGTAGGATGTTTATAAGTATGAATATATGTTGAATTTGAGTTGTGGGGGTGTAAAATGGTTGGTGGTAGCCAGAAAAGCTTTCATTTATTTCTTTGTTCATGTACCCGCCACCACCAGCAGCTGCTGCTGATTTTGCTTTTTCCGCCTGATACAGTGAGAATCTGGTAACGAGCATCAAAGACCAATTAAAGTACTCAGAATGAGCTTACCAAAGAGTACTTATACTCCTAAAACCAATGAGAATCGCAAGATCTACAGGCCCACGAACAGGCTGCGTTGGTAAGTAAGCATTTTAGGTTTTTGCCTCCAAATCACGATCAAACGTTAACGGATCGATGAACTAATTTGATATTTGTGTTCCGTGCATTAGTTGGTTCTTCCAGTACATTTAGTTTGGACCAAACGCTGTCCAGTTGCCGAAAACCACCGCGAGTAGCCATTGACGGAGGTAGAATTTCTACTTTGCTTCACCACCATGTTCTTGAATTTTGATCCATTTAAATCATGATTTGAGCATCCGATATTGTCCCTAGACATGTTTAGAGGTTGAGTACGAGATTAATTATTTTTCAAGTTAGTGGGTCCCGAACTTAATTATCTGTTAACCACGGATTGGTTAACTTAAATGAGGATGATTAGAGGAGTTGCATGAACTCTTCAACTTACAAATAATGCATGTTAAGATGAGTTTCGAGTTTAGTTAGCTGATTAGCTGTTGAACCTTGATTTCATTTGTAGCACCAACTGAGAGTAGCACCAACTGAGATGAAAATTGTTAATCATTAGATATTCGCCTAACTTATTATACGTACTTATGTAGCTGATTGAAGGGAATAAAGGGTAGCTGATCTGGCTTTCAAATACTTGATTACTCGTTTATTCACCCGTGATATCTGTAAGATCACCCGGTGGGCTTACCTATTAAACTAAAATGTGATTTCGGACCAAGAGTCCTATTTGCGAAAATTATGTGAACATGTTTTGTTTTAAGTTGAATTGTCATATTTGTGTACCTTTTTGTTTTGCATTACCTATCTGTCCTCTAAGCTGGGAAGACAGCTAGAGAGTATATGTAAAATCTGAGCCGGGAAATACGGCCAGAGCCTTGGGCATTTTAAATGTTAAGGTAAATATAAACGATCGGATCTCGTGTCTCACTGAGCCGAGATTAGTGCACTCCGGTGTCAGAAATGGTGGAAGAAAGGTTCCACCAAATAGGCTGGTCACCGTGACTATGGAAGTAGGCCTGCTTCCTAGTCACACCCATTAACAGATAGTGTATATGGAAATAAAACCAAGCTTGGTATTGTAAAATAAAATGATTTTGATAAACATGGAGATATTTCTTAAAAGCAAAACCCATGTGTTATCGTTGGATTAAGATATGACAATTTTAAATGTATACATGTATTTGGCAATGTGTCCACTGGGTACATAGTACTCAGCCCGTACATTATTTCTAAAATGTGCAGGTTGAGCCAGGAGGAGGAACGTGGAGGTGTGTGAGCAAGTGAAATTAGTGGTGACCATTAGGTCCCACTAACGAATGAAAGAGATCTGGTGTAATTTATCCTGAGATATGCATCTTCATATGCATATCTCCGCTACGCAACATATTCTGCTGCATTGAACCTCTGACACGTTACTCTTTCCCAATTTCTGTATGTTGATTGTGATTTGAAATACCGTACTCTTGTTTTGAGCCTATGAATTGCTTTGATTCATAACACTCCATTCTCGTACTTGATTGTGTATGTTTGTTTTGAATTTGGATAATTGTGATTGTTGTCCCTTTCTTTTCTCCAATTATCCTACCGTCACGTCCCTAAATTCGGGAAAGTAAATGGGGGCGTTACAGAGTGGTATCAGAGCACGCTTGTTTGCTTTGATGACCTTGACTTCTTTTGATTCAGAAGTCTAAGCTTGTTTTATATTACATACACTTCTTTGCTTTGATGACCTAGACTTCTTTTGATTCAGGAGTCTAAGCTTGTTTTATGTAAGATATCAGAGCATGTCTTCGCTCTGAGTATCAAGACTTCTCTCTTTCAGAAGTCTAAGATATGATATGATGAAGTATGATCGAGTGCTCCACACCCCGTTCTATCCTACCCGGCTCAACAAGGTAATATTTTTAAAAATGTAAATGAGTATTTGATTGAGTGTTGTTTTTTCAAATCACGTGTTTTAAACATAGTGATCATGTTTTGAAATATAATGCGCAATGACGCTAATTTGACAAATGAAATTGTTTTGAATTGTGTAATGATGGAGCAAGGCTCTCGTCCTGTGCTGGAGAAACCTGACGAGGTTGTCTCTATGTTCCGACTTTATGTGTGACACCTATTAAGGTGGTCAAAATGAGAAACCTGAATGGTAGTCTCCTTAATTGTAATGAGCTTTATTTGGCACCTGTCGAGGTGGCCTGTGCGAGAACTTGAAATGGTATTTTGAGTTTTCTTGTTTTGACTGAAATGGCTTTTGAAAAAAAACACGATTTTGAAATAAATTTTCATTTTGTGTGAGTAATTTTTTAAAAAAAAAAGTATATACGAAGCCCATAGCTACCCCTTGTTTAGGAGAATGTAAATCGAGGTACGGGATTGATATTATGATTTTAGTTTCGTGATAAGCCACAAATGAAGCTTGTTGATAGAATACTTCAACGTGCAGTTTATTCTTACGACCATGTGAATGAGTTGTCCTTTAACGCGTTAGTTATGATGGTGTTGTTAGCATGCGATTGAATTATACTACACCAATTATGTGAAGCTTTTATTATAATATGAGGCGATTGAATTGCGTAGCGCCAAGTATGAGGTGCTTTGATATTATTTCCAGATGCATTACTTGACGAGAACATAGAGTTGCTATAAGGAAGCATGCCCACTTCATGAAAATGTAGACAAATTGATTAAGTTTTTCATTTGACGAACTTAATAGAGGATCAAACTTAAATTTATTGTAAGTGTTGTCGCACCTGAGCGAGCGAGGTCCAAATGGAGTTAAAAATATATTGAGATGATTCAATTTTGAGATATGGTCTGGAAAAAAAACTGATAGAGTTGAATCCGGGTACAACCCAAAGGGCTAGCTTCGAAACAAGCTTCAAACTTGGTGGAAATTTGGGAAAACCCAAAACAAGGAGAGAAATGTCAGAGATTAGTATTAGTGTTCGAACTTTTGCTATTATCTAGAAACACCCCATGAGTCGACAAGATGCGCAACGAATTGTATGAAATGCATAATGAGACATGCAAGATAACAAATTAAGAAAACTGGCTTGGAAGAATATTTTATGTTTAAGGATAATTTTGGATCCTAACATAGTGTGCCGAAGGACCGTAGTGGTACCGGGACACTAGATTTTAATACATGGATAATGTTGAGATGTAGTCTCAATAGTTAGTTTGAAGTTGTAATTATTAACTGATGTGTCCATTGGTGTTGGAGCTGAAAGCTTCAGTTAAGCTGAAGAAGAGAGAATCTAAGAGCTAATTAGAGAAATGACGTCAGCATTAGCATTTTATTTGAGATGGTTGATGGGTTTTGTATACTGAAAGCATTTATTACAATGAGTATACAACGGTTTATTTCTCCTATCTGTTAACAATCATACATGTATGAACAATGGTATCCTCTTGTCTCACCGATAGGGACGATCATACGGCGTGTTGTAGATCGCAGAAGACAGTATGATCACTTGACCTAGTGAGACATAAACCTGACCACAGCCAAGACAGCGTATGAGGATACGTCTGTCCGGATGGCTGCGGCATTGTCGGAATAAGTAGTCTGTCTTGGTTACTTGACATGCCGGTACGCAGAGGTGGCGTATTGATGGACCGCAGTGAGATATATTCGTCTGTCTGACATCAGCGAATAAAAGATCTCGTTATATTGATTGAGTCCAAACCCTAACGAAAGATCAGGGGTTTGCACGGGTTGACTGTTGCTTTGACTTGCCATGGTGGAGAGCCTGAGTAACGTGCTCGTATATCCGTATCTTGGGTAACAGCAGTTCGTGTAGTACCACCTGAGACTGGACTTAGGTAACCATATCCGAGTAATAGGATGGGGACATTCCCTGTGGAGCTCAATAACATTCATCGTGCCAAAGTCCTGCAGGCTGATTAAGTTCAGGCACGAGTGATAAGGTTTGAGTGGTACTACTCAGGAATTATAAGATATTAATTAATTGTAGTTAGAGCTTGTCAGAGGCTCCGATTAATTAATGGATGTGCGGTAACCTTAAATATGGGGATTCTCAATTAATGCAGCCCGTTCTCATAACGTGGTAATAAAGGGGTAGGTCAGTATTAATTTTGTGGTGAAAAAGAATTAATATTAATTAATTAATTGTGTCCTGGGTTGTGGACATGAGAATTAATTAATTTATAGGCCCACTTTATTATTTGCATTAGGTCCCAGGTCTGGCCCAACAAGTGTGCTGAATTGAGCCCAGGAGCTCATCAGGGTTTACAACCCTAGTTCTATAAATAGACAGCTCTCTCTCATAAGTTGTAACACAAACCCTAGAGAGAGATGTGGGCGCCGTTTTTGAGAAGAGAAAGGAGGAGAATTTTCGAATTCTGGTCCTACTCAAGCCACAGATATATGGAGTCCTCACCAGTAGTAGATCTGAACAGCACCGGGACACAGATCTGAAGATCTAATCTGGAGAACAGATTCCTCTTTCCCTCTCCCTTTTGTTTTTGATTTTCTCTAAGAAATTAGGTCACTAATTTCTGTTTCCGCAGATTAAATCGGATCGCGTGGTTGAATTGGATTTTGGAATTCAAACGCGAAAGATCGGTTCAGACTCGAAGGAGTTACGGTAAACCCTAAAATCCACAATTCTTCGTATTAAATTCATAGGAGCATGCTAGGGTTTTGAGAATTTAATTATGGGCAATATCCATAGATTGATCCGGTTCAGTTTGATTTTGGTGATTCAGTTAACGGAAAAACCCTACAATAGTGTGGTCCCACATCTATTTCTCTTTTTTTTTTTTTTAAAGCATGTAATCTATAAATGCTTGATCATTCTGTCCTCACACGAGTTTCAAAATGTATATACATATATATATTTCATTCGGCATTGTACTTTATAACATTCTCCTGACAACGTAGAACCTCAACCTACTCCTGAGTGGACATAGAGCAAAAACTCCAACCACTATATTCTCTGTATCTTCTATTGTTATTTTGTTTATTCTTAGATTGCGAGATTTTTTTTTACTTTTTCACAACACATAGTTCGAGGAGAACTTAGACAGGCAGGAGATGACCTCATAAGAACATTGGAATATTGACTATGATGAAGTATTTCATCTAACACATATCTATACTATCCTATGAGATAATATCGATACTTCCACCATGATTGTATGTTTACTTCGCTAATGGTTGTGAGGTCAGAAGTAGCTAAGAGTACTCAGATCTAATGATTGTGTGAAACACCTATTTAGGTTGATAAGCCTCTGCAACTTATTACAAGCATAATGTTAGCATGTGCAACTAGTATCACAGAGATAATAGATGTTTAAATGATGAAAGTGCACGCGTAAAGCCTTGGAGAGGCAGATGCACTAACTACTGGATAATTTTGCGACATCTTACATATGGATAGTATGATATGATTTGTCATGATGGTTAGATGACAAATTCTTGCGATGGATTCAGTTTGTTGAGATGGGTGCAATTGTGTGATACTCGCCAAATAGACACTTCTTGAATGTGTGTGTGATAGCATGTATTGAGAGTGTACCACAAAATTTTAACTTGACTACGAGTTGTTGTGTAACCAGTTAATGTGTGAATAGTTTTAGAATGTTACCTAGCATTGAAGCACGTGTAAGGAGAGGGCTATAATGAAGACGAGGCTAAGGATGAGGTCATACCTAGCCCTAGTGTAATGAAGTCGTCCCAGTTCACAATGTCGCCTTAGATGATGAGAGCACACCTAGGATCATAAATGTTATCTTTTGAGGCACCAATATTGCCCCTCACCCCATCCAACTGATTGCAATATGTCGATAACAACACTCGCCTACCTAAAATGGCATTTGTGACCCTATTAAGAGTTGGGGTTGTATCTTGAAAAGAATATACAAATATGTGCGGTACATTGAAGCATAATATGTTAACCTGATGACAATTCAGCCGATTTGATCAGCTGATTCTTGGTGGGAGATTTATGTGAGAGCCCTTAACTCCCGATCAATATGAGAGAATCCAATGAGGAGCTTAAATAGTTGCTCTATAAGGAGTATGTGTCTTGTGACACCGTCAAGAGAAGAAGATAGAATTCTACACTCTAAGATATGGAAGATTGAGCGTGAGCGACTACGACTGACAGTTTTGCAAGTTTTCTTAGCACACTCAATAATTGTTTGAAAGGCCCTACTTTGGACTAAAGAGTGAGATCTATGCACGTATGTTGAGTAATAAGGGACTGACCTTTAAGGAATCACAGATGATGGCTCTAGATGTAGAAACTACTTGTTTAATGGATAAAGTGTTTTCCTTACACCGAAAGAGTTCGACCACCAACACCAAGATGAAAATGAAAGATCATCAACATTCCAAATATCAGAGATCCAACAACATGGAGAAGTATGATTATGGGATTGGCCACTACTATCCCAAGAAGAGCTACGATCCACCAATCATGGAATGATGATGCACCTAATGCACACACGACAGAGCCGAGAAAAACTATGCCCTAGAAATTCTACAAGAATGAGGAACCACACATTGTGTGGTGTTTGACCAAGGGTTCCAAATGTTTCAATACATACGAAGAGAGACATGTTGACACCCTAATCATCAGCGAGGATAGAAGATAGAGAATAGACCTAACTACTAAAGGTCTAGCCCCAAATTGAAGGGTATTTGAGAAAAAGCCTCAACCCTGATCTGATATGGCAAGGTATCTGAGGGGATGGACAAAAGCAATAGTCACCGCCTCATTATCCTAAAGAAGAGAAGGTTAACAAAGCTTAAGAGTAGCTACGCTTTCATGAAAGGAAACCACAACAAATTACGTGTGTTCGAACCTGAAAATCTAGTTGAACCCCCATGAAGTTATTTTTTAGCAACAAGGAAAGCAGTAGATTTGTATTTGTGAAATAAAAAAAGGGCCAACAAGTGCCAATCATATCACTCTTTATGCTACAAGGGTGATGCAGAAGTAAGATAGCCTAACTTACTTGATGTATATCGAAAGAAAAGTGTAGCAAGAACTATCGGTACGAGACATACTGATAGTAAGAGAAATTGAAAATGTATTCCTAGGTAGACTGCCAGAGTTGTCTTCTGATTGACAAATAGAGCTCATGATAGGCTTGGAATCGAGATTAACCCTGATCTCCAAGGCATTATATCGAATGGCGACTAAGGAGCTATAAGAGTTGAAGGTGCAAATGCATGAGCTATTAGACTTGGGTTCCACCAGACCAAGTGTATCACTTTAAGGAGTCATGTATTGTTTAGGATGAAGAAGGACTGAATAATAAAGATTTCATCAATCATCGAGAATTGAATAAGCTGACACTCAAGAATCAATATCTTTTGTCAAAAATTGATGATATATTTGATCAGTTCAAAAAATGAGTGCGTTATCAGAGTTAGACCTTCATTTATGCCATCATCATTTGAAGATTCAGGAACAGGATATTCCTAATATATCGTTCAGGATGAGATACAGGGGTAATACCGTATATGGATTCATGAATGTGTCAATTGTGATCATGGACTTGATTAACTGTATGTCCCACCCATATCTGGCCAACTATCTAATAGTGCTCATTGACGATATTCTCATATACTCCAAGAGTGAGAAGAAAAATGAGAAGCACCTGAGCACCTTAATGCAGACACTCAAAGATGAGAAGTCATATACCAGATTCAATTAGTGTGGATTCTACACAAGAGAAGTGACATTTTTATGTCACATTGTTTCAGCTGATGAAATCTTTGTAGACCCCGCAAAAGTAAAAAAAATGGTGATTGAGTGGAAGTCACCAATAACGCCCAACGAGATTAAAGATTTTATGGGTTTAGCGAGTACTAAAGAAGATTCATTGAAAGGTTTTCTTAGATTGCAAGTTTGAGTGTGAAGGAAGTTTTCAGAAAGCTTGATTAATGTCTGACTACTACTCTAGTTTAGCTATTCTTAAGCCAGACAAGGAATATGGCATATATACGGACGCATCCATGAATGGATTGGGTTGCAAGAAAATGCATAAAGGTAAAGTGATTGCTTATGCATCATGTTAATCGAGAAAACATATTAAACTACCCCACACATGATCTTGAGATAGCTACAGTAGTTCAAAGTCTCAAGATACAGAGACACGATCTTTATGGAGTCAAGCGAGATGTATTCACATATCACGAGATCTTGAAATACTTCTTTGAGCAGAAGAACATAGATCTGAGACAAATAAGATGGCTTGAGTTGATCAAAGACTATGATCTCACAATCAACTAACACCCAGGCAATGCAAATCACTTGGCTAACGCCTTGAACAGAAAGGATTCAACGAAGTTAGGTTCACTCTTTACGCATGAGAGTGAACTAATAAAGGATTTTGAGAAGTTACGATAGGAGATTCAACCTATGAAATCGAAGGAGATAATATATGAGCCGAAACACGAAGAGTTAATAAAGCAAGATAACAAACGAGGCTCATGACACTTCTTATACCTCCTACCCTAAGAGTACGAAAAATGAAACAAGATCTGAGAACTAGGTTCTAGTGGACCGGCATACAATGAGACGTAGTGTTGTATGTTGAACAAAGAAAAGAATACGAACTCGAGAAGTTACATCATATGGTTCGACTAAAGAAGTCAGAAGAATATCAGGAAGCTGTAAATAATGCACCGATGTACAAAGATATGATTTATGTGTCGAACATTGAAGATCTGAGAAGTGATATTATGAGCAAGGCTTATGATACACCCTGTTGGTCCCGGATATCAGGGTATACTTTGGCAGCGGAAAATACGTAAG
>JAPKLW010001207.1:0-26761 GCA_026898455.1 Plectranthus barbatus
AATATTGGTCAAATGAGCTCATAAAGTATACTGACATGAATAATGCATGACAATCAATTTTATTTTTGACTACATGAGTGTATGGAAATTTTGCGTACACTGTAATGCAGATGAGTAAATGTAGGGGTGGCAATTCGTGCGGATCGGATCCTTATCGTGTCAATCCGTTATCGATCCGATCCGTTAAGGTCAAATCCGTATCCGATCCGTTAAGAAAAATCAAAATCCGTATCCGTATCCGATCCGTTAAGCTCAAATCCGTATCCGCACGTATCCGATCCGTATCCGTTAAGGATCCAATAAGTATCCAATCCGAATGATCCGTTATGTATCCGATCCGATAAAGATCCGATAAGTAGGGGTGTAAATGAACCAAACTATTCGTGAGCTACTCGGATCTCGACTCGATAAAAGCTCGTTCGAGTTCGTTTAGTAAAGCTCGTTTATTAAACGAACCAAACTTGAGCATCATAGTATTCGACTCGTGAGCTCGTGAGCAGGCTCGTTAGCTAAAATTGGTAAGAAATATAAAATAATTACTTTTATAAATATAATATTTTCATGATTTAAGAGTAACAATAATGATAAATCTTTCTAATAATGAAAAATTTAAGAATTTGAGCATGAATAAGATATTAATTTTTGAATAAATAACTTTTTTCTTCAAAATAATAATGAACATTTAAAATATATTCTAAATTTAGAAAGTTCGTTTAGGCTCGATTAAAGCTCGATAAAGTTCGTGAACATCAAAGTATTCGATAAAAAAAGCTCGAAGCTCGACTCAAAACTAAATGAGTCAAACTTGAGCACGACACTACTCGACTCGACTCGGTTCGATTACACCCCTACCGATAAGAATCCAAATTATTTTAATTCAATAAGAATTCATTTAATAATCACAATTATAATCTAATAAAAAATTGATAAGATAATACAAAATATTCATATTTGATTGTTCAAATAATGTGTTTGATAAATAAATAAAAACTGCAACTTTATTTGAAATTAAAATCCTCAATCAAATACTCCCTCTGTCCCAATTTATTAGTCCCACTTACTTTTTTATTTGTCCCACTTATTAGTCCCCTTTCCTAAAATGGCAAACTTTTTCACACTCATCAATAAAATATTAAATCCACTACACTCACAAACATTGATTATTGTGTCATTTTGGTTTGGGACTAATAATTAGGGACGGATGGAGTATCTCAAGATACATAGATAAGTCTTAAATTCAAATTCTAGTGGTCAAACATGCTCATTTCTAAATACTGATCAATCTTTTACGTTAGTCGTCAATGCTTTCATCAGCATTAAAATTTAAGATCTCACCAGTTAGTTAATCTGTTGATACAACTTAATTGAAAACATGAAGTTGCGGAAAAAAAAAAAGAAATTTATTAAATTTTGATAGTAGAAGAAAATAAATATTAAAAAATATAAAGAATAGATAAATAAATACATTTTTGGTGGCGAATTAATAAAATGGGACACGACCAATGAAAAACCAAGAGATTTGAGTTTTTGAAAGAACTCTAAATCTATATTAATATATCAAAATCAATTAATTAATTATTATATTTAAAAAAATAAATACTTTTATTAATTTATTAACGGATATCCGTATCCAATCCGAATCCGATCCATTTAATGAATTATCCAATCCGATCCGTATCCAATCCGAATCCGATCTGAAATTTTCGTGTCCTTATCGTGTCGATCCGATAAGGATCCATATCCGATAAGCCTCAATCCGTATCCATTGTTATCGTGCGGATTCGTGTCGGATTATCGGATCGGATCAAAAATTGACACCCCTAAGTAAATGGCCATTTACTGTATTTGACTAGTCCAATCAATTGATCAAAATAATTGAGATTGGTTTGTCTATAAAATCCAATTCATTTGCAACGAAGCATACACATTCACTACATTCACTATATACATTTGTTCCTTATTCTCTCCATATTCTCTCCATTTTCTCAATTCCCTCCTTTTTAAATGGATAATTGGTGCACTATATTTGTTCACTACAATGGGCAATTTGATGATTTATCCATCTATGTGGGTGGAGAGGAAAGGTTGGTTTACATCCCAATGACCAATCTTTCCATACAGTTTCTAAGAAATAGCATCCAATCGCTTCTAGATTCCGAAAATATTCAATTTCAGTATAATCTCTATTATACTGCCCAGAGTCGCAGTGGAAGAAATGTAAGATCGTTGTTGTCGACGGATGATGATCTGCAGCGGCTTTGCTCTGTTTTTTCAGAGCCCAACGTTTATGTTGTTTTCAACAATGCAATCAACATTGGTGTTGGGAGTTCTCAGCGGGAGCCATCCCCATACAGACCGTTCATATCTTCCTTTAGTCCACCGCCGAATGCTACTTTCAGTCCATGTTCGGAGGACCTTCAAAGGTTCGATTCTTCTATGTTCTTTAATCAACCTTTCGAAGGTGGTGCAAGCGGGAGTTCACATATTCCAGACTTAAATGAGGGTGGTGGTTTAGTGGAGACTGATGATGACGATAATGAGGAGGAGGCTGAAGACTCGTCCGAGTCAGAGGATGAGGATTTCAACCAATCTTTAATGCATTGTACGGTGGCTGAATTTTCTGCCTGGGTGCAATCTGTTGGTGGTATGAATGCTTTTGTTTCAAATCTGTTGCCGGCTCATCCTCTACCAGAAGGTCTGGAAGTCCAATTAAATAATTGGTTACTTCCAGTCATTCCATTGGATACTTCTGATTCACCCGTCCTGCAAGATGTTGCAGCATACTGGACCAGGAGTTGACGGAGGGTGCCATATTTTGGAGCAGAGATGATCTACTTGTTGCTGTTGGTCTCTGGCATATGGAGCAGAGACAAGAATTTAAAGTCACCCGGTCTGACAGTACTCGTGTAGAGTACAAGTGCAAACGAGATGAGAGTTGTTCATTTCTTATACGTGCTACGTGCAAAGCTCACTGTTGGATTGTACGCAAGTTCAAACCTGTTCATAGTTGCAGGATGAATCTTGCTGGAGTTGGAGCACGTAATGTTCGTTCGAAAGTCGTGGCTGCTTATTTTGCAAGGAAGATGCGTTGGCAAGGGTCACTCATCAAACCGCGTGAGATTATGGCCGAGCTGCAAAGAAGTTTTGGCATCCAGACGACTTATGGTTCTGCGCTTAAAGCACGGAACGCAGCCCTTTCGATGTTGTATGGTGGTGTCGAAGATTCTTTCAAGATGCTGCCAAGGTACCTCGAGGTACTTGTTCAGTATAATGCAGGGACGCTGACAGATCTTGATATTGCTCTCGATGGACGTTTTCGCCACTTGTTTGTGGCACTGGGTGTTTGTCGTACTGCTTTCGAGTCTTCCCTGAGACAGGTTATTGTTGTCGATGCAACTCATTTGAAGGGAAGAAATAAAGGAGTTTTATTTGTTGCTGTTACCAAAGATGGTAATGAACAGGTCTTCCCACTTGCCATCGGTGTAGGCCCGATAGAGAATGACGAGTCTTGGATTTGGTTTATGACTCGACTCCGGATGGCTTTTGGCTGCAACGATCAATTATTGATCGTATCCGACCAACACATTAGCATTTCGAATGCTATGAGCGCTGTTTATCCAGGTACCGCACACGGGCTTTGTTTTTATCATTTACAGAATAAATTAACCAGCTTCCGTCCGAACATTGTTCCGTTGTACCATAGTGCTGCGTATGCGTATCGGCCGACTATATTTAAGCAGGCTATGGAGCAAATGAAGTTACAAATCCGGCAGCATACGACAAGTTAATGGATGTCGGACCTGAAAAATGAGCTAAATCGAAGTGCCCTGTCCGCCGGTATAGTTTCTTGACCTCAAATGCGGCCGAGGTCTTCAATGCAAGATTGCTAGATGCTCGTTGTTTGCCAATCTGCTCGCTGTTAGAAGCGTACAGAAGTATTGTCGAGAGTTGGTTCGACCAGCGACGTGCCAAAGCTGCTAATTGGACTGATGACTTGACAGAGGAGGCTGTAGCGAAGATGGAACCTTTGGTGGAGAAAGCACGTTCATACAACGTGGTTCGCACATCGCAACATGCCTTCAAGGTCAATGAAGGCACCCGGACTTGGAATGTGGATTTACAATCTAATTTTTGTGACTGTCGTGAGTTTCAACTCGATCTGATGCCTTGCATTCATGCAGCAACTGCAATTCGGTATGAAGTTTAGTCATTATTTACTTTTCAATTTTGATCTCTAATAGTTTGTGGTTTTGTTTTATAGGACATATGGATTGTATCTGTATGACTACATATATCCCTACTACAAGACCGAGACATGGCGTGAGATATATGGTGGGGTTGTTAATCTCTCCCCCCTCAAAATGAATGGGATGTGTCATCTGAAGCAGCATCAGTAGTTGTTTTGCCGCCAATAATAACTCGTCAAGCAGGTCGGCCAAGGAACAGTCGACGTCCTTCTGGTGCAGAGCATTCTCAATCGTCTACTAGCAGACATCGTGCCCCTAAACGTTGTAGTATTTGTAGATCAGATGGTCATACAAAACGAAATTGTCCTGATAGGGTCCAGGACAATCATTGAATTGTAATGTTTGGTTCTTAGTGCTATGCTCATTTCATGACTTCAATAAATGGAACCTTTTGATCGAAGATAGGTGCACTATAAGATTTCACACAAATAAGTTAGATCGAATAATGTTCAATCAAAATCATAAACTAAAAAATGTTCAATCAAAATCATAAACTAAAAAATGTTCAATCAAAATCATCGGAACTAAATTCAAATAAACCTAATGCTATAAAAGTACGATAAAGATAGGTGCCCGTATCGCTCTCAATCCACGCTCGGGTCGGACGTCGAAATAATAGCATCTCAAGATGTGCTAGCGTATAAGTTTCGCTTTGCTTCTTCATCGTCCCGTGGAAAAGTGATGTCCATCGGATCTCTGGCGGGTTGGCAGATGTTTTCTCATGCCGGAAAGTGTTTTCTTGCCAATAGTTTACGGCTCTCAGATAATGCTTCATCTTGTTTGTCATCTTTGCCAATTCTTTGCCCAATCTGGTACGCTCTTCAAGGCTTTTATCTGCTAAATAGGCATCATATATCTGCACCGTATGATTTTTTATACTGAATTTGACAGCAACCCAGTGACTGCGCAGTAATACAGGTAACACAATCTACAAAAAAAAATCATAAACAAGTGTTAACTACTTATAAAAAATAATATTATATTGCATTAAATTTTAATATTAAATTACTTACCGTATCTGCACCTTTCCAATTTACCGAGACCTGAGTATCTTTACCTCTAGCGAAATCCAATAGGTCATCTCGCTCCAGGCGAGGTGCTTTATCTCCACTATAATGATGCTTCATCAAAATCTGATACAATATAGAACATCAGTATTAAATATATATTACTAAATAATATATACAATAATTAGTGGTTGAATAATTCACTTTCAAAGAATCGTGGTGAGATAACCCGAACATTCATCGATGGAGTAGCCGTGTATAATCTCCTCTGTAGAACAGGAATATACGGCTCTATTATATCTGTAGCCAAATCGTTGCTCAAATTCTCCACGAAGGCAAAATATTTCTGCGAGAATTGCCACGGTCCACCTCTTTGGACTCTGACAGCTTCGGGCTGACCAGCTCTCCATGCATTATATTTCAAATGCACATCTATCCCAATCCCCCAAGGTCGTCCATCGTTCGGCTGCAAAAAAAAATGAAAATATAAATAAAATAACCAAATAAATACATAAATGAAATCAAATAATTATACTTACCAAATCTTCAATATCATATGCTAATAAGGATACAGACAGAGTGTCCGGCTGGGTACCCATCTCTCCAGTATCCCCTGGGAGGGGCTGTGAGGTAGCATCGTCATTATCAGAACTGTCTGTGAAAACAAGGGGTACCTGATCCCGTTCGCCAGAAACACTATGACACTCCTCCTCAGGGATTGCAGGACTCTTACCCTTTGCAAGATTCGTATCCCTCCTCTGCCTCTCCATCTCCTCCAGCCTCTGTCTGGTCTCACCACCAGATACACTCCTCCTCCTATCCGACCCCTCCGGCCTCCTACTGGTCTCAGCACCAGATACACTCGCCCTCCTCCTATCCGGCTCCTCCGGCCTCCTACTGGACTCACCACCATGTACACTCGTCGTCCTCTCCATCTCCTCCAACCTCTCATGCTCTATATGAGCCCTACGGCTCCAATCACGACTCCTATCACGAGCCAATACCTCTCTGAAGGCTGCATCATCTACATCTGTGCAATGACGACATCTAGATGCACGAAATAAGTCTGTAACTAGGGGGATCACCCTCTCTGTCAGTGCCTCATGAATAACGGCCCGGATACTATCCAATATACTGCCAGATGGACGATGTCTCCTAGTATCCCGGGAATCCCCACTGGAAGAATGTGTATGATGCCTCGCCCGAGTGCGTCTACGTGACGGTGTAGCGGTCTCTGACGGTGATCCTCCCTCTAACTCCCCACCAGCTCCTCTCCCAACCCGTCCTGCACCTGCAGCCCGTCCAGCACCCTCTTCTACACCCCGACCCGCACCACGTCCTACTCCACATCCTGCACCCAGTACTGGATTTTCTGGGAGTCGGAACTGTACCCCAATCGGATTGTCCATCTCCGCATAAGTAAAATATAACCTCTCCTTCTCGGCAGGAGAAGCCTCCAAATTAGAACTCACTCCAAGCTGTGAATTAAAGTACTTACAATTAGAAAAATATTAACGGTTAATCTAGATAGCCAACAAATTACATACCTCATCTTGAACGAAGAATTGCCCCCAATCAATCGTATTCGGCCTTGTAAACTCCCATTTCATAAATCGAGGGAGTGCATCAGGCCTTCGCAAAATAGCGCAGGCACGACCCAACTTTGGAATGGCCTCATAGGCCCACACCTACAAAAAATAACATAAAAGATTTAACTCTTGTAGGTGTAAGAATTAGTTAATTAACAAAATTAAATTAGAGTTATACCTGTAATGCCCAAATGGGTCCGCCTAAAATAAAGCTCCCACCACTGATTCGATCTGCTGTGCTAGGGGCAAGGTCTAAATAATAATTTAAACACTGAAAAGCATATGCCCCCCATGGAAATGAACCCCACCTACCCAAATCCTCAACCAGAACATATATCCAACTCTCAATCTTTCTTTTTTCGGAAAGTCCTAAAGCAAAATTCCAAGCTGCTAATATATTGGCCACCCTCAAGTACAAACCATGATTAGTGCGTTCTATTTTTTTATTCCTAAAAATCATCAATAATTCTCTAGCGCTAAGATTCTTACCCCCACAAACTGTACGAAAAACCGAAGTGCTAGAAGGATCATGATCGGCACAGGGATTAAAAGCACTAGAACCAAAACCAAAACTAGTAACTAATGCAAATTCGGGCACTCCAAATTCTATAATCTGCCCATTAATAAAAAACCATAAAGCATTAGGGGCTTCACTAGTAATTTGAAAGCCTAATAGCTCTATTAATGGTTGCGATGCACTAGGACCATTTTTTTTCCAAATTAATAAATTACCAAACGGCCCATTAATAAATTGATTAAGCAACCCATCACCCCCTATCGAATATAATGTATCACTAATAGTCTCTAAGGTGGTCACTTTAGTGTATAAGTTCACTTTAGTAATTAGACCACGAAAAGAGGGCCTAATCCACTGTGGCTGCAAAAATCAAACACAAAATGCAACAATTATGAAAGATTCGCCAATTTAACATGTAATTTAATTAAACAATATGCATAATTCAACAAATTCAACCAAATGCATAATTCAAAACAATTAATTCAACAAATTCCAAATAAATTTCAACAAATTCCACCAAATTTCAATAAATTCAACAAATTCCAAATAAATTAATTCAAAAAAATTAATTGAACAAATTCCACCAAATTTCATTCGACATTAATTCAACAATTATTCAAGAATTCCCAAATTTCATTCGACCAACAAAATCAACAAAATTCCAAATAATTCAATCGAATTACACACACAAGTCCATTTAAATAATTCAACAATCTCAACCAAACAATTCAACAAATTAAATCAACTATTCGGCATTATTGATTCCAAACATGTAAATAATTCAAATTTAACATACACCCATTCCATTCTATGCATACATTCATTCAAATTTATAAAATTTCAATAAAATTTTCATGTTCTTATTTTCGAAATTTTAACCGACAGATTCGAAAGATAATTTGGAGGAGTGGGATTAGGAACTTACTTGTGCGGTGGCCATGTGTTTTGTTAAAATTGGAATACGTGGTTTGAATGGATGGGGGCAGTCGGCTTCGTGAGTTTGAAGAGGAACAGACCAGATTTTGTGAGCAAATGGGGAAAAATAGGGGTTCTCGCTTGGTCAAATATTTTTTTTCAGATCTATGACCGAGTCGGTATCGGGTCGGTATCGACATTACCGATACCGACCCGGGTCGATTTCGGGTAAACATGCGGATCTTTAGCGGGTTTAGGTCTGATCTGATTCCAGTCGGTTTCAGTATTATCGAAACCGACCCGACCCGAATTAGGTCTGATCCGGGTAGGTTTGTGGTGTGATCCGGGTCTGATCCTGGTGTGATCCGGGTCTGATCCGCTATTTAATTTTTTTTTTCCGAAAATATATTATTCTTAATAATTTCTATTTCACATTTTTTTTAAAAATCAGATATTATTTTCCACTATTTTAAATCAGATAGCGAATTAAAATTAAATCAAAATTCATTGTTGTTTGAAAAAGTAGACTGACATGTTTGAAAAGTGTACTTTGGGTATTTTTGATATGTGTTATAAGAAGTGGATATTTTTGATATGTGTATTAGGCTAAATGGGTATTTTGAATTTTCCTCTCTTAAATATATCTCAAATTATGCGATTTTTTTTAAACTTATCTCGAATTTTTCAAATATTTTAATAATTACTCAATTTATAAAAAATTATGCAAATATACCTTAATTTTTTTTTATAGGTATTGTCGGAAATCCAAATTAGCAAATTAAATTTTTGGATTTAAATATTTAATATAATAACTCATTGTGTCTAACTTAAATTTTGACAATACAATCATTTTTTCATTGATCAAAAAATATTTTGGGATATATGATAGTTTTTAATAATATAGGTATTATTGAAACATTTGAATAACTTAGGATAAGTTTTAAAAAAAATTCATAATTCAGAATATATTATTATTATTATTATTATTATTATTATTATTATTATTATTATTATTATTATTATTATTATCTAATAGTAACATTAGCAATAAATTGGATTCCACAAATTTTCACTACAACTCATCATACTCTTAAGTATTGGCGTGAGTGGTACGAGTGTCTTCAGGTGCGGATCTATTATAATTGATACTAGTATTGCACCCACGTGATACGTGAGAATTTCAATTTTTTATATTAATAAATTTAATATTTCATTTGAGTTGTATTTTCGTATCATTAAAAAGTTTTAGAATTTATTATCTTTAGACAAATAATGTGAATATCTAAACATCTTAAGTTTATTAATAAAATATTTACTTTAATTAATTTATAAGATTTATATTACATACGGAAGTGTTAGTTTTAATTTGAATAATGTTTATATAATATTTTATTTTTTTTATTGAGGTATATTATTTAAATGGGGAATAGGTGTTTTGACACGACTTAAAAATATAATCAATTAATCATAGACAAAACACTTAACCAAGTACGCTCTTAAGTCGAGACTCATATATTATTATCTTGATATGTCGAGTTTCACTTCATAATTACAATTTTTTATGCTAAAGAATTTTTATTATGTTTTATTGTGCGAAAAATATTTACTTATGTTAGTTTTCAACCAATTACTCTCTTTTCCTTTGTCTCTTAAAAAAAAAAAATTACAACTCATATATCATAAAGATTGATTGTTATATCATTAGCTGTAACTGCATAATTGGTGCATGATTTATACATATTAAACTTGGATCTCAAATTTCTTGACATGAAATTTGATTCACTACTCTCGCGTATGTTGAAAGTTTATATTCTTAATATCTCTCGTCAGCTCTTTAACGACTTAAATTAAATCAGGATATCACATTATGATGATGACTTTTGTGCTCCATTTAATAGCAATTTTGATATTCAAACAGTTCTCTCAACAATATTAGTTTTCATACGGTATTGTTTAGTCATCAATAGTACATGTCTCATACTGATTCGTACCTGCATCATATAGTTTTGTGTTTGTTAATTCAAGTTTTCAAGTAAAAATAACTTCACTATTTGCATTTATTAGTACGAAGTCATGTTTCCCTTTTGATTATTATAATATAAACGTTACGTTTCAACTCTTATACTTTCGACAAAATTAATTTTTTTTATTCAGTCCACTTTTTTACTGGGCTGTCAATCTATCAATTTGTTGCACCTTATCCCTTCATTGATTGCAAATTCTCAAAATAATATGTTTAACTTTAAAATAAATATTATCAAATTCCATTTCAAAAATTATATATATATATATATATATATATATATATATATATATTCTCAAACTCACACACACTTCAATTTTTCATTGCAATAAAAAAGAAACATATCTATTATTGTGTATGGTATATGAAAATAATATTTTTTTAAACATAGTTACTTTACTTTATTATTTTTAAGCCAGAGCAAAGACCAACAACCTAATTTGAGATTCAACAACCAAAGTCTTTGCAACTGTTAAAAATAAAGTGTGTTATGTTGTTTCGATACAATGATCAAAATCAAGCAAATCAGATTCACTTTACACAACCTATTTGAATAAGATTTTCTTTAGTAGACGATTGAACACTTACTCTCTAAACCTCTATTTATCTCCTTGAAACAATATATAATAATCAATCTCACTTTTATTTGTTTCCTTGAAACAATATATATATATATATATATATATATATATATATATATTTATATATTGAAGTGTGTTGTATTAACATTATTTATTTATTTTATTTCAGTTTTGTAATGTGATGTTCTAACAGTTTTAAACTTTTATTTTATTTTAAAATATAGTGTGACACACTAATATTTTTGCAGCGGTTGTCTCACATCTTAATATTTTACTTTTTTAATTTATTTTAGCTATGTCGTGGCATCCTAATTGAACCTCTTCAAATCTATTATTTTATCTTAAGATTATAGGTAATTTAATTTTTTTTCACATCTTTCATTTCATTGTGAAACTTAATATTCTAATGCATTTTTAATGTAATCAATTAAAATTACAAATTTCATGTTTTTAACATATTTTCACATTTGACTTAAAAAATTCTAGTATTACATATAAGAATATATAATAAAATCATATAGGATTAATTGATAGATATATTAAGCAAAATAATTGCTTATTTTCATAAATTTTTATATAAATGGTATGAACAATAAGATTTGTATTCTTTAAATATTATAATTAGTGTAATTTTGTGCTCTATTTTATGGATAATCTTCCATAAACTAATGATCCTAAAATCATATATTTTTAATGTAAATAATGATATGATCTTAAATAGAAAATATTTATATATATATATATATATATAAAACTAATTAATCATAAAATGAATATTATATAAAATATCTAAGATAAAATCTATATTATTTTATCATTTTCATACACTAAAAATATTTTTTGAGTATATATAATCAAGTTATATAGAAAATTTAATAGTTCAATTAATAAACCATTATTATAACTACAATTTTGCCCTTATGCCCTCCGGTTTTATTTTAATATATATATATATATATAATATATATATATATTTTTTTCTAATTTTCTAATATGTTGATTCGAGTTTATGAGTTATCCTCTTTATAGATATGTCACAAAGTAGAAAAAGAGGCTGAAGATGAAGATAAAAATGGTAAGAGGGTAAGAAAAACTTATATAAAATTTCAATTTACTTAATTGTGTAATATATAACCCCTAGAATTCCTGAATTCGCTACTGAGCGTCTAATCAGTGTTAAACAGATCATGAGTTCGAACTTCAATGGGGACATTAAATAATATGACATTTAAATTAATACATAGAATTTCCAAATAATAATTATAATTCAACATACCAAAGTGATTCATGAAATAGATTTTTTAAGGTGTAAACATTTTTACATATGCGTGTGTGCATATTTTAAACGTGTCTTTTTTCTACAAAATGCATGTATGTTGTCTTTCCTATTCTTCTCAAATACTTAATTTATGGTCCAGCGGTTCAAGTTTTCATATAGACATGTAGGGTGTGTGTTTAAATTAATATTATTTTTTTTAAAAAATAAAAACTTAATTTAAGAACACGAATGTAATTTATTTATATTTTATTTTGTATTGTCAATAATCATAATTTTACAATGATCTCTCTCTATAATATAATTGATTTTCAATGTTATTTATGAAAAACTCGTTCAATCTACAATATTACATATTTAAATTAATTATGGTATACGTGTAAATACACGTACCACTCACTGATCCATTTCTACCACAATAGACTGAATAAATGTAAGTAGAAACTAGCAAGTTGTTTTTCTTTACTTAATAGCCGCTGTTCTAAAATTACTACCACAAATTCTAAAACCAATTTTCTGCTATGCATTTATGGAGACAGTAGTAGTTAGTTTGGTTTTATAATTATTAGGTTTATCGATTTAAACTTGGGTTTTTACCATTGTATTAGACCAGGGCCTGTCCCGTAAATTTTGGGGCCCGGTGCGATGGAAATTTTGGTGTTCCTATTTAAATTAAATAGTTATAAAAATTATTAATAAAATGTATTTTAAAATTATTTATTCTATTTAAAATTATAAAATATATTCAAAAATGTCTTATAACAAAAAATTCGAGTCCTTCTCAACTTCACAATCAGCTTATTGATTTCGCTTAATTTTTAAATAAACCTGAAATAAAATAAATAATTTAAATAATATCATATAAACTAAATGCATAATTATCATTTAAAAATAATTCTCCCATCATTTTTAAGCCAACTTTTTTCGATTTTCTCATCATCTCTTTACTTTGTTTTTCTTTGTCAAAACAAGATAAATGTTTACTAGCTCAAGAACAATGATAACATAATAACAAAATAAATAAAATCAAACTAATTAAAATCTAAAATCACTCTGGAAAGTTTTTAAAAATTAAACAAAAAAATTTAAAGAAAAGGCCTAGAATATCACGTAAATGCAGCAAGAAAAATATGATAGGATTTTTAAAAAAAATGCATAATATTATGATAAAAAAATAATTCATATCATAGACAATATTTGTTTAAGAAAAAAATGAAGGACTATCTTATCAACTTGTTGTTGGTTTCTATTTTCTAAAACTTGTTTGTAATTTATATGATTCTGAAAAATAGAAAAAGAGATAAGAGAACTAGAGAAGCAATGGAAAAGTGAAGACACAACTGTCGCTTCGTCTACTAGAAGAGAGACTAACGTTTTGGTTGTCGTGTTACGTTAGGAATAATATAAATTTTACTATTTTAATTGATATCTTGAATAGATCTTAATAATTTATTTTTAATATATTTTGAGCTAAATATCTTTATCAGCCTAAATATAAATTTATTTTTTTGTTAATCTTTTTATTTAATTTAAAGATTAAGTTCTTTATATTATATTTTTGTAAAAGATGCCCCTACTAAGATAAATTAATAGTATAAAATTATTATTATTATTATATATATATTTTTTAAATAGTGCCCCCTTCATGCGGAGGCCCCGGTGCAGCGCACCTCTCGCACAGCCTCATGGCCGCCATTGTATTAGACTTGGGTTCAAGAAAATGACAAACCTAGTCAAATCTGAAGCTCCATTTGATACTATTTGTTGGGCCCAAAAATAGTTGGGCTAGAAAAATCAGGCCCAAGCCCATCAAGAATGGCAACGACCCAAAATAGCGCACTTAAACGGGCTCAACGGCTTCGGAACGACGATCTCAACTAGGCCCAATACCCAGCATACGGAGTACAAGCTCCAGCACCCGTCAAGGCCATGACCTCCTCCTGCCTCGGGACCACCTGCTCTAAGATCAAACGAGAAGGTCCAATCCTCGTGCATGACCCCAGTAGGAGGCACCAAATTTGGGAACACGCTGAAATCGGAAGGAAGTTAAAAGACTATAGGTCAAAGCCGCCTCCTCCCTGAAAATCGGAACTACCCCCAAAGATCTCGCGCAGCCGGTGATACTCTCCCGTTATGGAGCTCAAAAGACCCTAGCCTACCGATTCCACAAAAGAAGCTCCAACAGCCGACACCAACGGCTCCCCCTAAAAGTCGGAACAACCATCAGGTAATGCTAGGGTTGTAACCATCTCCCTTAGTCTATAAAAGGGACGTGGAAAGTCCATTTTGGAACACGTTTTTTCCTAGGGATAGAGGCACTAACACATGAAAGCACAAAGAGTTTAATTCATTTTCAAAGAACTTTATTCACGGTTCATATTTCGTATCTCATTTTGTACTTTGTCGGTTATATCTTGATTCGATTTATAACAAGTTCGAAGGGTCCTAATTTCATAATAAATCGAACCTCAACAATTTGACGCCCACCGTGGGGCCTTTAGAACATAACCGTGTTCTCTTTGCAGGATATGGCCGACGAGCATGCTCCGGAGATAAGCTCCGACTCTGAAAGTCCTCGAGAGCAGGTCCCAGAGCCACGAGCGAACGCACTCCAAAACCTCCTACTGGGAATGGAGCAGAACCGCACAACGCAACTAGCATTGAGTTTCCCACCACCGCATCCATCAACCATGAGCGACCCTATCGTGGCCCAGCTCATGAACCAAGTTTGCGACGTGCAACAGGAGATCGCCCGAGTCAACCTCCAGATGGAGCAAATGACGAGGGCACACCAAGAAGTGCTCAAAGAAAACCAATGCCTTCGGGCTGCGAGACCCACTGCCAACCCCCAACCATGGTTCACGGCTCCCGAGAGCTCCACGCGTCGCCTGCCAGTGACTCCGTGGAACCTGAGTGGAGTTCGAGCACAATATTAGTGGACGCGGTCAACACGTTCCTCCCAACACCGGAGGAGAGCTTAGGACTGGGGCTAGGGAAGCGAGGCCCCCTGCATCTGACCCGGCAATGAGTGCGATCGAAAGTCGCCTGAACTACTTCGAGTCCCTCCTGGCTCGCATTCCCGGCATGCCTCCGCCAGAAAGAAACATCGCGAGAGAGAGCTACACAGACTTGCCATTTGCTCCTAGCATTGCTAATGTTGAAATCTCTGCGAGATTTATCCCGCCGAGCTTCGTTCCGTATGATGGTACTACGGACCCAGGAAACCACATCGCAATTTACAAGCAAAAGATGTTCGCAACGTCAATCCCAGCAGAAGAGCGCAAAGCATGCATGTGTAAGAACTTCCGATCCAGCCTGACAGGACCCACACCAGAGTGGTTCGTAAGCCTGCCGTGAGGGTGTATCTCCATCTTTGCTGAACTCCATCAGTTGTGCCGGAGGCAATACGCAAGCAGCAGGAAGCTGGAGAAGTACCCCGATGAGCTTTACGCTATCATTCAGAAGCCACGGGAGCCTCTACGGTCATATGTGGCTCGTTTCAACAAGGAGCTGGTCAACATTCCTAACTGCCCCCAGACCACCGCAATCGGAGCTTTCCGTAAATGGTTGGATGTAGATTCTGACCTCTACAAGGAGCTAACCTTATATCCTTGCCAGACCCTCGATGACGCGCTCAACAAGGCTGGGGCTCGTATCAAATGGGAGTAAGACGAACCATACCGAATCTCGCGCAAAAGCACCTTACATACCCCCGGACGGAAAATAAGGGACGAGAAGTCCGATTCCCGTGATAAAAAGGATGCTAGACTGCACTCGTATGCTTGGGCACCGAGAAGCACCGCCCCTTATGTACCTGATTACACCCTGAGCATTGCGCCTGCCGACCTCGTGAAAAATGTGCTGAAGCAGATGCCTGGGGCTGTAAGATGGCCACCTCGAATGGCGACGGATCCCGCTTCCCGAAATGCCAAGAAATTCTGCGAGTTTCATAATGATCACGATCTTCGCACGAAGGAGTGCCGAGCACTCCAGATTGAAGTAACGGAACTCCTCAAGAAAGGCCTCCTAATGGAGTACCTATCCCCGAAAGGCAAGAAGACATGGACCTGTGGAAAGATAAATCCCAGGAAAAAGCCCGACGATGACTGATAAGCTCATTATTTCACTCATTTTTCTATATTATTTTCTACTATTTTATGTAGTTTTATTGAGTTTACATATATATTTTATGCATGAGTGAATATTAGGTGGTGTTATGCGTGTTTTGGTATGTTTCCACAGGTTTTAGGACAAATTCACCGGAAAACCGTTCCGAAAGCAGTGACGTGCAAGAGTAGCATTGAAGCGTTCTTCCACACGAGGAATTCAGGCTATTGGCGTATGGCAATGGATAGAGCTTCGAGTTATCTTTCCAACACAACTGGAATCGGGTCAATCGGAGTTCGGGAGAGGAAGTTATGGCCAAAACTGTGAGACCGCGTAGAAGGGGGCGAGATAGGACCACATCGATTGACGCCGAAGATAGAGCCACTTCGATCGACGCACTTCCCGCGTCGATCGACGCGAACCTGCTGGCGTGGAAATTCGATCAAAATCGGATTTTATCATATCTTTAGCCCTAGATTTGATAGGATACACATCCACCTCTATAAATAGCCTAGTAAATTCGACTTTTTGAAGAGCCCTTTCATATTTTTCAGACCTCTGATCATATTTTCATTCTGCAATTTAGTTTTTAGAGTTTTGAGAGTTGGGAAACACGAAACCCTTTTATTTTCTAGTAAGTTCTTTATGTTTATGCAATTTAATATGTTTTCTTTTGGATTTCTATCTGCGATGAGTGGCTAGAAACCCTAGCGGGTTCTAGGGTTGATATTATTATGGATGCATGTTAGGATTAATTAATTAGGTTCATGATTCCTGTGTTTACTTTATAATTCTAGATTAATTCAAGGACCGAAAGGTGACGATTAATTTAGATGTCTAGCTATTGATAGAAGGACCGAGAAGTGAATATTGATAGTGGGATTAGGAATGCACGATACACTCTCTTTACTGTCTAATGAGATGTATTAGACTGTAGGAATTGAACTGATTTGCTTATCAGATTGACTAATTTGGTGTTCTTGAGACCGAGCAGAGATAGTCGCTAATTAGTAATCTAGGTTATATTTGCCTAACCAAGGAAATAGAGCATTATTGCAGTATTCCACCTGTTAAATTAATTGGTTCTTGCATGTTATCCATAATAAGATTTCTTCCCTAGAATCTGTGTTCCTTTAAATTTGATTTCAAAACCTCTTTAATTTTCAGTATTGTCATCTTTATTTTCCAAATCATAACCCTGATTTTCTTTTTCCTCAAACAATGAATCTTAGGATCATAGTTAGTACATAGGATAGTTTCGTTATACAATTCCCCTGGATTCGATAACCTTAGGGTTCTTTATAAATTTATTTGCCACTAATTAATCTGTAGGTTTTACAGTGATCAATGACAAGATTCCAACTTCCCCCACCATAGAGAAGACCGTTTATTTCATCACCGGGGGATCAGAAGTGAGCAGCATCAATCGTAGCTCCGCCAAGAGGACCTGCCGAGCTGCTAGAAATATGGACGGAGTTCCCCGCAAAAATTCGGAGCATGAAGTCATCGAGTTCACCAGTGAGGAGTCACGAGGGATCCATCATCCGCATCACGATGCCTTGGTCATCTTCTTGCCATCTCCAATTGCCGCGTTCGCCGGATCCTAGTGGACAATGGGAGATCAGTGAACGTGCTATTCTACAAAGCCTTCAAAGAAATAAGCATTCCCGAGTCTAGATTGATAGGCAACATAACCCAACTGACTGGGTTCAGCGGCGAAAAAATGAACACATTGGGAGACGTACGCCTACCTGTGTATTGCGGGGGTGAGAATTTGTATATAACTTTTTGTAGGGTTTTACCGTGAACCGAATCACCAAAACCAAACTGAACTGGATCGATTTATGGATATTGCACATAATCAAAATTCACAAAACCCTAGCATGCTCCTATGAATTTAATACATATCGTGGATTGAGGAATTACCGTTATTCCGTCGAGTCTAATCCGATCTTTTGCGTTTGAATTCCAAATTCCAATTCAACCACGCAATTCGATTTTATCTGTAGAATCAGAAATTAGAACCCTAATTTCTTAAATAAAATCGAAAATAAAAAAAAGAAAGAAATATGATTTCTGTTCTCCAGATCAAATCTTCAGGGCTGTATCCCGGTGCTGGTCAGATCTACTACTGGTGAGGACTCCGTAGATCTGTGACATGAGCAGGACCAGAATCGAAATTCTCCTCCCTCTCTATCAGGATCGGCGCCCCTCTCTCTCTCTCCTTAGGGTTTCAACTGATTTGAATCGTATGAAAGGTGGCTAGGGTTTCAGAGAGTGAGAGGTCTATTTATAGACCTAGGGTTATAAAACCCTAGTGGGCTCCTGGGCTCAATTCAGCACACTTATTGGGCCAGACCTGGGACCTAATGCAAATAATAAAGTGGGCCTATAAATTAATTAATTCCCATGTCCACAACCCATGACACAATTAATTAATTAATATTAATTCTTTTTCACCACAGAATTAATACTGACCTACCCCTTTATTACCACGTTATGAGAACGGGTTACATTAATTGAGAATCCCCATATTTAAGGTTACCGGACATCCATTAATTAATTGGAGCCTCTGACAAGCTCTAACTACAATTAATTAATATCTTATAATTCCTGAGTAGTACCACTCAAACCTTATCACTCGTGCCTGAACTTAATCAGCCTGCAGGACTTTGGCACGATGAATGTTATTGAGCTCCTCAGGGAATGTCCCCATCCTATTACTCGGATATGGTTACCTAAGTCTAGTCTCAGGCGATACTACACGAACTGCTGTTACCCAAGATGCGGATATACGAGCACGTTACTTAGGCTCTCCACCATGGCAAGTCAAAGCAACAGTCAACCCGTGCAAACCCCTGAACCTTCGTTAGGGTTTGGACTCAATCAATATAACGAGATCCTTTATTCGCTGATGTCAGACAGACAAATATATCTCACTGCGGTCCATCAATACACCACCTCTGCGTACCAGCATGTCAAGTAACCAAGACAGACTACTTATTCCGACAATGTCGCAGCCATCCGGACAGACGTATCCTCATACGTTGTCTCGGCTGTGATCAGGTTTATGTCTCACTAGGTCAAGTGATCATACTGTCTTCTGCGATCTACAACATGCCGTATGATCGTCCCTATCGGTGAGACAAGAGGATACCATTGTTCATACATGTACGATTGTTAACAGATAGGAGAAATAAACCGTTGTATACTCATTGTAATAAATGCTTTCAGTATACAAAACCCATCAATCTCCCACTTATACTCAAAGCATAACTAAGCTATTATAGAGTATACAGTCCTTCTATCTAGTCTGCTGTCACTTTAACCACTATCAGTGGTCGGCATCCACCTCAGACCCAACACATGAATATGTCTTTCGTAAACGGATCAGCAAGATTGTCAGCAGTGTCAATCTTCTTAATCAGCACATCGCCCCTCGATACGATTTCTCGTATGATATGGTACTTTCTCTCTATGTGTTTGCTTGCCCTGTGAGACCGCGGTTCCTTTGAGTTTGCCACTACACCAGAGTTATCACAATAAATTGCGATGCTCCTCGGCAAACTCGGGATCACACCCAACTCTAAAAGGTAGTTCCGGAGCCACACCCCCTCTTTCGAGGCGTCGGAGGGGGCGACATATTTTGCCTCCATGGTGGAGTCAGCAATGCATTTCTGCTTTGAGCTCCTCCAAGATACAGCTCCACCTCCCAGGGTAAACACATATCCTGAGGTCGAATTCTTCTCATCCTGGTCCCCTTGGAAATCCGAGTCTGTATAACCCACAGGGCACAAATCCTCACTTTGATAAACTAGGCAGAAATTCCTTGTTCTTTTCAAATACTTGAGGATGTGCTTTACAGCAGTCCAGTGCGCCTGTCCAGGGTTAGACTGATATCTTGCTACCATGCCAACGGCATAACAAATATCTGGCCTAGTACAAAGCATCGCATACATGAGACTACCCACAACCGAAGCGTATGGTACAAGACTCATTTAATCTTTCTCCCGCTGTGTCTGAGGACACTGCCCACCAGAAAGACGAATGCCATGTCTGAAAGGTAGCAAGCCTTTCTTGGCGAGTTGCATGCTGAACCGGGCTATTACAGTATCCACATAGGATGCCTGGGATAAGCTCAACATTCTTCTCTTACGATCTCGTAAGACCTTAATCCCAAGAATGTAGCCAGCTTCTCCCAGATCTTTATTTGTAACTGTTCGGATAACCAAACCTTGATTTCGGACATCACTCCCTCGTTGTTTCCAAATAGGAGTATGTCATCAACGTATAGTGCAAAGAAGACCACGCTCCCACTAACACAAAGTCGGTAAACACAACTTTCGTTTTCAAACTGTTCAAATCCATAGGATTTAATCACATCGTTGAAACGTAAGTTCCACGACCTTGAAGCTTGCTTAAGTCCATACAAGGACTTCCTAAGCTTCCAAACAAGATGTTCTTCGCCCTTGCTTATGTAACCCTCGGGTTGCTGCATATAGATGTCTCTACCTTCTTCAAGGTAACTGTTCAGAAAAGTGGTTTTGACATCCATCTGCCAGATCTCGAGGTCCATATGCGCAGCTATGGCAAGGAGTATCCGGATGGATTTGAGCATGGCTACGGGTGAAAAGGTTTCGTCATAGTTAATGCCCTCTTTCTGACTATAACCCTTTGCCACCAGCCTGACTTTAAAATCCGTGATCTTTCCATCCGCCCCTTTCTTTCTCTTGTATACCCATTTGCACCCTATGGCCCTAAAGCCATCCGGCAAATCAGTTTTCTCGTTTACATCCATAGCAGTTCTGGATTCAATTTCAGAATCCATGGCGACACGCCATTTGGCAACATCCTTTTCCTGCACTGCCTCTTCGTAAGTCAGTGGGTCAGAGTCTCATGTCCGTCTTCTGGGCTCAAGTCCGAAGACTCAACCACGAACATGTACCTTTCCGGCTGGAAAATGACTCTCCCACTGCGATGAGGGATCGGTGCCGTGTCAGTAGTAGGTGCAGTGACTTATGGTCCTGCACCCTGCACTGAAGAGCGTGTCTGTGGTGTTGTACCTCTCACAGGTGCACCCACATCTACACGTTCCCCTTCCCTTGGAATTGCATTCTCGTTCTCAATTTCTTGAAGAACGATATCACTCCTTGACTTGTGATTACTCACATACTCGTCCTCCAAGAATCTAGTGTTGGTGCTAACAACGACTCGTTGACTCTCAGGACAGTAAAAGTAACCACCTTTCGTTTGCCTGGGATACCCTATGAACAACATCACTTTTGACCTGCTTTCTAACTTATCAAGTTCCTTCGACAGTACATGTGTCGGACAACCCCATACTCTAAACTTGCACAAACTAGGTTTGCGACCAAGGAAGAGCTCAGAAGGTGTTTTAGGAACTGATTTAGAAGGCACCACATTAAGCACATAAGCTGTTGTTTCCAATGCGTAACCCCAAAACGAAATTGGTAAGTTTGCATAACTCATCATTGATCTTACCATCTCTAGAAGAGTCCTATTTCTTCTTTCAGCTACACTGTTTTGCTGGGGAGTACCCGGTGCAGTCTACTGGGATGTAATCCCATTTTCTGACAAATACTACAGGAACTCGTTACCGAGGTATTCGCCACCACGGTCAGATTGCAGTGACTTGATAGTTTTCTCGATCTTCTTTTCTACCTCAGCCTTGAACTCTTTGAATTTCTCAAAGCATTCAGACTTGTAGCGAAGCAGGTAAACGTATCCGTACCTTGAGTAATCATCAATGAAAGTGACGAAGTACTCGTACCCTCCACGAGCCTGCGTGGACATCGGTCCACATAAGTCAGAATGGATCAATTCCTACACTTCCTCTGCTCGAGACTGACTAGCCTTGAAAGACTTAGTTGACATCTTGCCCTCGATGCAGGATTCGCAGACTTGATAAGGTACAGCCCGGACTAGGTCCAATGTACCGTCATCTGAAAGTCTCTGAATCCGCTTTAAGCTGATGTGACCCAATCTCAAGTGCTAGAGATATGTAAGATCCTCATCAGAAGAAGTAAGTTTTCTCTTTTTAGGATTATCAATTACGGATGAATTACATGCAATACTTAAGGACATATTTGATCAAAGCAACATAGAGATTGTAAATCAACATACCATAATGGATAACATTGTTATTACCAATGATAAAATCATAAATAACAAATATCCATAAAAGTTGATGAAATTTGTCCTGCCGATAAACCACGACCCACAAATAAATTCTCAAATGTACTTTAATTCATCAAAACATAAAGAAAAGAAAACTCCATGAAGCTCCGTCATAAAACGTTGCCTTCATCTAGTTTGGTATCTCCTTGCCATCATTCACCAGCCTTGTCGGCACGGTCCCCTGAAAAGTACAACAACATGATTAACAAGTCAGCGCTTACAGCTCTTGGAAGAGCAACGCCACACTCTAATCATGTTTCAGTTATACATGCAAATGGCATACCCTGTCTGACCTTGTGGGCCTGACAATCTTTCCTCCTATGTCCTTTCTTACCACACCTGAAAACACTTGTCCCTCGAAGTTTCCCCATAGGCTTATTAACAGCTCCCATGTCCTTCGCAGTTACCTTCCCAGCCTTCTTCTTAATCGCTCTTTTCGGCTTCATACCTTTCGATACAGCAGAGTGATTACCAGAAGTAGCTAAGGCAACCTTCTAAGGATTCATAACCGATTCCGCAGCCATCAAGTCATTGAGCAACTCGTTAAGAGTATACACCTTCTTGTTCATGACAACAATCAATCTGAAACTCTCAAAGGATTTGGGTAGAGAGTTCAGTATGATATCGACCTTAGCCTCAGCGTTGATACCTCCACTGTGCACGATTAGCTCATCCATGAGGTGAGTCATGTAAACTACGTGCTCTCTCACTCATTGTAATAGTCTACTTCCTCTTGCGAGGATTCAGTAGTAGGCACTTATAGGACTAAGTACTTGTAGAACGAACATGTGTTCTTCTATAATTAGGATGTATTCAAGGTTGCGTTTCCATTCCAGGAAGTTTGGACCAGTTAGCACTACAAGAAAAATATTGAACAACAACACTAAAAAGACAACACTTTTCGTTGAAAAGTGTTGTCGTAGACTAAAAAAGTGTTGTTGTAAATAAAAGTGTTGTCTTTTAGTAAAATAATACGCTAAAAGACAACGGTTCTACACTAGTGTTGTTGTTTACGTGTTGTCTATTATTGAAAAGACAACAGTTGCTAAAAAATACGCTAAAAGACAACGGTTTTACACAAGTGTTGTTGTTTACGTGTTGTCTATTATCGAAAAGACAACAGTTGCTAAAAAATACGCTAAAAGACAACAGTTTTATACTAGTGTTGTTGTTTACGTGTTGTCTATTATATAAAAGACAACAGTTTTACACTAGTGTTGTTGTTTACGTGTTGTCTATTATCGAAAAGACAACAGTTGTATTTGTGTGTTGTTATTCTAATTTGTTTTTAAATTCTAGTGATTCTTATTTAATTTTGATAAAAATACTCTGTAATATTTTGAAGAGTTAAACGTTACATTTGGTGTATTTAATAGTTTTCCCTATATTATTTTATACTTCATTTTTATTTTTTAAAAATAATAACTAAATTTAGGAAACAAAATAATTAAATATAAAATAAAATACCATTAGAGAGTAGACGATTTTATCCATATTTCTAGCTATTACAATAATAATTGTGCGTGGTAAAACCATCTTGCCGATAACCAAAAAGATCATAGGTTGAAATACCTTTGAAACATGTGGGTATGTAAGGTGAATTAAATATTTTTAATTGATTATTCAAAAAAATACATGAAGTGTTTAAAAAATACCTCGATTTTTAGACTAATTATAAAATATAAAATGACAAAACAAATATGTGCTAATTTATTTGATTTAGATTAAAGATACATTAATAATTATAATTATAAATGATATAGAAATTATATATTATGTGTATGTAGTTTAGATGGTTGAGCTCCCGTGTATCATGCGAGAGGTACTGGGATCAATACCCCACTTCTCCATTTTAATTTTTTTTCATGTTGGAGAAAAGACAACGGTTTAAAAGACAACAGCTTTAAACCCGTTGTCTTTTTTAGAAACGACAACGGTTTCAAAACCGTTGTCTTTCAGTACCAACTTACAACAACACCACTTACGACAACACTTCAAAATGCCCTACGACAACACTTTTTAACCGTTGTTGTTTCGCATTTTTCTTGTAGTGTAGAGTGTTTTGTGCGAGAATGTTGATCACATTAGACATAGACATATCTGAGACAATAAAGAATCTTAAAATAAGAACATACATGTTGAACTTCGAAAACAAATGCATTGAAAACCTTTCAATAAATCAAATACAAATGTTTTCCACTAATTGCCCAAGAGTTCCCACCGCAAGCTACACTCGTAGACGTTTACGATGTCACCCTCAACCAGAACTGCGGGTTTTAAGCCCCAAACCATTTAATTTCACTACCATGTCAGGAAGCTTTTGACACTAGAAATTAATAATTAGTGAAAACCTTAGACCAAGCCATCTCTCAAGAACAGGGATGCAATTCTTGCATTATATTCTAAGATGCTTCTAAGCAATTAACCACAAATTTAACTCCGGCCAAAAGAGACAGTTTAGCATGGCACGTAACCATACCGCAAAGCCCTTAAAGCTTTTGTTATCTGTAATTTAAATCAATCCTAGAATACTTGTGAAAGAGGTCTACGCAAGCTACACTCGTAGACGTTTACGCAAAGCCCTCCCACTATTCACATGATTTAAATTGTTTGTCAAGAAATCCCAACAACCGTACCCATGCACCTCCGGGAACTAGCAAGCTACACTCGTAGACGTTTACTAGAACGAGAGATACACTTACAGCCTAGGACCACTTTGTGGAGGTCTATTGATTTTAATTAAAAAATCTGCTTAGTATTTTTCTTTTAAAAGGTTTCTTTATGCGCACATATAATTTCTTTGTCATTATATTTTCCAAATTTTTGCATTTAATTAAACAAGCCCAAAAATTCCCAAAATATAATCCAAAAAAAAAATTAATCACATAAGCATGCTTGAAAAGCTGTAAATAATAAAAACGATAAATCATGCTTTTTCTATTATCTACACATGCTTAAATTACGCACATAAATAAATCACATATCATACGAGGATAATTAAGGCAAACAAAAATTTCTCGTGTCCCCACAAATAGAAAAATATATCTATCTATTACAAATTTGAATTTTGAATTAATTTGGATAAATCCAAATCTTTTCAAATCTTCCAAATCTTCAAGGGCCTTCAAATATGGATACACCAAATCTTTTGGATTTTTAGGCCTTTGTGATCTAATGATTTGCCTTAACCCTAATGCAAACCCTAGGGTTTACACAGGATTGTGCAAAAAGCCAAAACACGAGCCACCGCGATGGGACAGCAGCAGCCGACGACAGCCGAAGCCGCCACCGACCGCCGCCGCCGCGCCCAGCGCCGCCGCGCGCGCCCTACGCCGCGCGCCTGCCGCCGTGTCCAGCCCCGCTGCCGGCCACCCGCGACGCACGCCCTTGCGTGCCGTCGCCCGCGCCGCCGAGGCTCGCTGCCGCCGTGCACGCGCACGCGACCTCTTGCCGCCGCCGTGCACCGCCCTTCGTCGGTTTCCTCTCCGTTCTTCGTCCTCGACCCGTCCAAATTAAATAATTTGAAAAATTACAGAAAAACTATTCTAATTACAATTTTTCAAATCTACACTTATCACGGATTTTCTCGTGATTTTACAAAAACAATTCAGCCCTACACGGATAAACCACCGCGGGCTGAATCAACGGGTTGCCACGAGGAACAAAAACCAAACATCCACAAAACAATAAATTCATACATGCATATCGAATTTAATTATGAACAACAGAGCCATAAATCAGAAACCTGGCTCTGATACCAATTGTAGGGTTTTACCGTGAACCGAATCACCAAAACCAAACTGAACCGGATCGATTTATGGATATTGCACATAATCAAAATTCACAAAACCCTAGCATGTTCCTATGAATTTAATACATATCGTGGATTGAGGAATTACCGTTATTCCGTCGAGTCTGATCCGATCTTTTGCGTTTGAATTCCAAATTCCAATTCAACCACGCAATTCGATTTTATCTGCGGAATCAGAAATTAGAACCCTAATTTCTTAAATAAAATCGAAAATAAAGAAAAGAAAGAAATAGGATTTTTGTTCTCCAGATCAGATCTTCATGGCTGTGTCCCGGTGCTGGTCAGATCTACTACTGGTGAGTACTCCGTAGATATGTGACTTGAGCAGGACCAGAATCGAAATTCTCCTCCCTCTCTATCAGGATCGGCGTCCATCTCTCTCTCTCCTTAGGGTTTCAACTGATTTAAATCTTATGAAAGGTGGCTAGGGTTTCAGAGAGTGTGAGGTCTATTTATAGACCTAGGGTTATAAAACCCTAGTGGGCTCCTG
>JAPKLW010001207.1:27161-135242 GCA_026898455.1 Plectranthus barbatus
AGGGAGCACGTTGTTTCCATGACTCATCTCATGGATGAACTGACGTTGCATGGAGGAGGTATTGACGGGGAAGCCCAGGTCGATATCATACTCAACTCACTTCCGAAGTCTTTTGAGAACTTTAGGCTGAATGTTGTCATGAGTAAAAGGGAGTATACTCTCAATGAGTTACTTAGTAATCTCATGGCGGCTGAATCAGTCATGCAACCTAAAAAGGCAGTCTTGGTTTCTTCCGGTAATCGCCCTACTTCATCGAAAGGTGCTAAAGGGGTGATGACGAACAAAGGGATTTATTGCTATAAGGTGATGCCCTTTGGTCTAAAAATACCGGTTCAACGTATCAAAAGTTCGTCAACAAGATGTTCGAGCACCTCATAGGGAAGACCATGGAAGTATATATCGACGATATGCTAGTCAAATCCCTTCAAGCTGAGGATCGCGTCGAACACCTCCGCGAAGCTTTTCGAACCCTTGAGAAGTTCAACATGAAGCTGAACCCCGCCAAATGCACGTTCGGGGTAGCTTCCGGCAAATTCCTCGGCTATTTGGTTATGAAGAGAGGGATCGAGGCAGATCCGACCCAAATCAAAGCAATGCATCACCTCTCGCATCCCCGGAACCCAAAGGAAGTTCAGAAGCTTACCGGTGGGCTTGCAGCCTTGAGTAGGTTCGTGGACAAATACTCCGAGAAAGCCCTATCGTTCTTCCAGACCCTGAAGAAGGGAAAGAAATTTGAATGGACTGATGAATATGCCAAGGCCTTGGAGGAGCTAAAGCACTACCTGACCAGCCCCCCGGTCCTGTCCAAACCATAGATCGGAGAGACACTCCTGCTTTACCTCTCGGTCTCCGAGAAGGCCGTGGGATTAGTCCTCGTACGGGAAGAGGAGACCAAACAACATCCCGTCCACTACGCCAACAAGGCCCTCCTCAATCCCGAAACCCGGTATACTACCTTGGAAAAGCTAGCACCCTCCTTGGTTAACTCGGCCCGAAAGCTCAAGCCTTACTTCTAGTCACATCCCATCAAGGTGGTGAGCGCCTACCCCCTTCATACGGTATTCTCGAAGCCGAGCTTGTTCGGTCGATTACTCAAATGGGTCGTGGAATTAGGGGGATAAGACATCGAGTACGAGCCAAGAACGGCGATCAAATTGCAAGTACTCAAGACTTCGTGGCGAAGTACAATAATGATCTCCAAACTCAGTAAGAAATGGAAGTGGCCCATCTAGACCAAGAATTTCGATCTGAAGATCCCTAGATCATGTACGTAGACGGGGCCAGCAACATCCATGGCAACGGAGCAGGGCTGGTTCTTACCAGCCCATGGGGGGAAATGTAGGGATTTTTCGTGAACTAAATCACCAAATCCAAATAAGCAGGACCAATCATGGATGTTGAATACGACAGGCAATTCATCAAACCCTAGCATGCTCCTACGAATTTAATGCGTGGATATAAAGATTACCGTTAATCCGTAAAGTCTGATCCAATATTTTGTGTTTGAATATCTAACTTTAATTAAACCACACGATTCGATTAAATCTGCGGAAACAAAAATTAGCAAGTCAGCGCTTACAGCTCTTGGAAGAGCAACGCCGCACTTTAATCATGCTTCAGTTATACATGCAAATGGCATACCCTGTCTAGCCTTGTGGGCCTGACAATCTTTTCTCCAATGTCCTTTCTTACCATATCTGAAAACACTTGTCCCTCGAAGTTTCCGCCATAGGCTTATTAACAGCTCTCACGTCCTTCGCAATTACCTTTCCACCCTTCTTCTTAATCACTCTTTTCGGTTTCATACCTTTCGATGCAGCAGAGTGATTACCAGAAGTAGCTAAGGCAACCTTTTAAGGATTCATGACCAATTCCACTACCATCAAGTCATTGAGCAACTCGTTAAGAGTATACTCCTTCTTGTTCATGACAACAATCAGTCTAAAACTCACAAAGGATTTGGGTAGAGAGTTCAGTATGATATCGACCTTAGCCTCAGCGTCGATACCTCCACTGTGCACAGTTAGCTCATCCATGAGGTGAGTCATGGAAACTACGTGCTCTCTCACTCGTTGTAATAGTCTACTTCCTCTTGCAAGGATTCAGTAGTAGGCACTTATAGGACAAAGTACTTGTAGAACAAACATGTGTTCTTCCGCAATCAGGATGTATTCAAGGTTGCGTTTCCATTCCAGGAAGTTTGGACCACTTAGAGAATTTTGTGCGAGAATATTGATAACACTAGACATAGACATATCCGAAACAATAAAAATCTTAAATAAGAACATACATGTAGAACTTCGAAAACAAATGCATTGAAATCCTTTTAATAAATCAAATACAAATGTTTTCCACTAATTGCCCAAGAGTTCCCATCGCAAGCTACACTCGTAGACGTTTACGATGTCACCCTCGACCAGAACTGTGGGTTTTAAGCCCCAATCCATTTAATTTCACTACCATGTCAAGAAGCTTTTGACACTAGAAATTAATAATTAGTGAAAACCTTAGACCAAGCCATCTCTCAAGAACAAGGATGCAATTCTTGCATTATATTCTAAGATGCTTCTAAGTCATTAACCACAAATTTAACTCCAGCCAAAAGAGACAGTTTAGCATGGCACGTAACCATACCGCACAACCCTTAAAGCTTTTGTTATCTATAATTTAAATCAATCCTGGAATACTTGTGAAAGAGAACGTTTACGCAAAACCCTCCCACTATTCACATGGTTTAAATTGTTTGTCTAGAAATTCCAACAACCGTACCCATGCACCTCTAGGAACTAACAAGCTACACTCGTAGACGTTTACTAGAACGAGAGATACACTTACAGCCTAGGACCACTTTTTGGAGGTCTATTGATTTTAATTAAAAAATCTGCTTAGTATTTTTCTTTTAAAAGGTTTCTTATATGCACACATATGATTTCTTTGTTAATATATTTTCCAAATTTTTGCATGTAATTATACAAGTCCAAAAATTCCCAAAATATAATCCAACAAGAATTTAATCACAAAAGCATGCTTGGAAAGCTGTAAATAATAAAAGCTATAAATCATGCTTTTCCTATTATCTACACATGCTTAATTGCGCACATAATAAATCACATATCATACGAGGACAATTAAGACAAACAAAAAATTCCTCGTGGCCCCACAAAATAGAAAAATAAATTATATCTATTACAATTTGAATTTTGAATCTATTTGGATAAGACCGAATCTTTTCAAATCTTCCAGGGCCTTCAAATCTTCAATCACCAAATCTTTTGGGATTTAGGCCTTTGTGATCTGATGATTTGCCCTAATCTTAGTGCAAACCCTAGGGTTTACACAGGATTGTACAAACCACCAAAACACGAGCCAACACCGCAGGGACAGCAGCCGCCGACCACAACCACCACTGCTGTCGGCGCTGCCGCCGATCGACGTCCACTGTCGACCCCCTGCACGCGTGCGCAGAGCATTTCAGTGCGCGCCGCCGCGCGCTCGCGGCCGCGCCGCCCGCGCCGTCGCTGGTCCCAGCCCGCGCACGCTGCTCGCGCGCCCGCCGCTGTTGTGTCCGTCTTCGTTCTTGGTCCTCGACCCGTCCAATTACATATTTTTTAAAAAATAAAATTTCTATTCTTTTACAATTTTCAAATCTATACTAATAACGGATTTTCTCGTGATTTTATGAAATTAATTCAGCCCTACACGGATAAACCACCGCAGGCTGAATTACACGGGGTTGCCACAAGGAACAAAAACCATCCACGACATTCATAAAATTCAAACATGCATAATGAATCCATTATGAACAACAGAGCCCAAAAACAGAACCTGACTCTGATACCAATTGCAGAGTTTTACCGTGAATCGAATCACCAAAACCAAATGAACCGGACCGTTTATGGTTATTGTTCATAAAACATTCATAAACCCTAAACATGCACCTATTGAATTTAATGCGTGGATAAAGAATTATTTACCTTAATTCCGTAGTCTCAAAAATGATCTTTCGCGTTTGTATTCCCAGATTCAGAATCAACCACGCGATATTATTAGATCTGCGGAACAAGAAATTAGAAATCTAATTTCTAGATTCAATAATAATTGAAAAAGACAAAGAGAAGGAATTATGAGTTGTTCTCCAGATTAGATCTTCAGATCTGTTTCCCGGTGCGTTCAGATCTGCTACTGGTGAGGATTCCACAGATCTGTATTTGAGCAGGACCAGAATTTGAAAATTCTCCTCCTCTCTCCTTGAAGTCGGTGCCCACCTCTCTCTCTCACTAGGGTTTCAATTTTTCAATTGTGATACAACTTGTGAGGGAGAGCTGTCTATTTATAGACCTAGGGTTGTAAACCCTAATGGGCTCCTGGGCTCAATTCAACACACTTTCCTTGGTCCAGACCTGGGTCCTAATGCAAATAATAACGTGGGCCTATGAATTAATTAATTCCCATGTCCACAACCCAGGACACGATTAATTAATTAATATTAATTCTTTTTCACCACAAAATTAATACTGACCTACCCATTTATTACCACATTATGAGAACGGATTGCATTAATTGAGAATCCCCATATTTAAGGTTACCGGACATTCATTAATTAATCGGAGCCTCTGACAAGCTCTAACTACAATTAATTAATATCTTATAATTCCTGAGTAGTACCACTCAATCCTTATCACTCGTGCCTGAACTTAATCAGCCTGCAGGACTTTGGCATGATGAATGTTATTGAGCTCCTCAGGGAATGTCCCCATCCTATTACTCGGATATGGTTACCTAAACCCAGTCTCAGGCGGTACTACACGAACTGCTGTTACCCAAGATGCGGATATACGAGCACGTTACTTAGGCTCTCCACCATGGCAAGTCAAAGCAACAGTCAACCCGTGCAAACCCCTGAACCTTCGTTAGGGTTTGGACTCAATCAATATAACGAGATCTTGTATTAGCTGATGTCAGACAGACGAATACATCTCACTGCGGTCCATCAATACGCGACCTCTGCGTACCAGCATGTCAAGTAACCAAGACAGACTACTTATTCCGACGATGCTGCAACCATCCGGACAGCCGTATCCTCATATGTTGTCTCGGCTGTGATTAGGTTTATGTCTCACTAGGTCAAGTGATCATACTGTCTTCTGCGATCTACAACACGCCGTATGATCGTCCCTATCGGTGAGACAAGAGGATACCATTGTTCACACATGTAGTTTGTTTAACAGATAGGAGAATTAAACCGTTGTATACTCATTATAATAAATGCTTTCAGCATACAAAACCCATCAATCTCCCACTTATACTCAAAGTATGACTAAGCTATTACAGAGTATACAGTCTGTCTATCTAGTCTGCTGTCTCTTTAACCACTGTCAGTGGTCGGCATCCACCTCAGACCCAGCTCACGAATATATCTTTCGTAAACTTTCTGCGGTAAGCTCTTTGTAAATGGATCATCAAGATTGTCCTTAGTGTTAATCTTCTTGATCAGCACATCACCTCTTGATAGGATTTCTCGTATGATATGGTACTTTCTTTCTATGTGTTTGCTTGCCCTGTGAGACCGCGATTCCTTTGAGTTTGCCACTGCACCAGAGTTATCACACTAAATTGTGATGCACCTCGGCAAACTCGGGATCACGCCCAACTCTAAAAGGTAGTTCCTGAGCCATACCCCCTCTTTTGAGGCGTCAGAGGCGGCGACATATTCCGCCTCCATGGTGGAGTCAACAATGCGTTTCTGCTTTGAGCTCCTCCAAGATACAGCTCCACCTCCCAGGGTAAACACATATCCTGAGGTCGATTTCTTCTCATCCTGGTCCCCTTGGAAATCCGAGTCTGTATAACCCACAGGACACAAATCCTCACTTTGATAAACTAGGCAGTAATTCCTAGTTCTCTTCAAGTACTTGAGGATGTGCTTTACAGCAGTCCAGCATCGCATACATGAGACTACCCACCGCTGAAGCGTATGGTACAAGATGAAGGGATTCGTGAACTGAATCACGAAGTCCGTTTGCCAAGGATCGTTAATTGGAATATCAAAAATAAATTGTTGTGCCTATGAACAATCCTAGCATGCTCCTATATTATTATGCATAAGAAGGTTTATGCGGAATACCTGGATTGATGAAACCTGAAGAACGCGTGCGCGGAGATTCCTCTTGATCTTTCCCACGCACAAAGATTTAATTTCCTAACAGATTGAGGAAATAAATCTATGAAAATAATAGTAATATTTTCGAAAACAAGGAGAGAGAGAAGAAGAAAAATCCTCCTCATTTGATCTTCTGATCTATATCCCAACTTGATCTGAAAATCTGGTGAAGATTCTCTATCAGATCCCTTCCCCGGTTGAGAAGCAGGATTTCCTCCTCGTTCTCAGATCTTAGTCGATCACCACAGCTCCCAAAACCTGGTTTGCTGTGTGCAACTTATGATCTTGTGGTGTTTTGAGATCTGAGGAACTGAGGCCTATTTATAAGTAAATACTGGACTCCTATTGGGCTTGAGTTTCATGGGCCAGACAAGGGACCAAAATGCAAATAGCAAATAAGGCCTATCAATTAATTAATTCCCATATTCAACCCATAATATAATTAATTAATTAATAATGATTCATTCCACCAGAGAATCAATACTGTCCTACCTATTTGCTACCACGTTTTGAGGTACGGGTTGCATGGGCTCGGTATATCCCCACATTTAAGGTTACAGACATTCGTTAATTAATTTAAGCTCTGACAAGCTATTTAATTAATTAACATTTATATTCCTGAATCAATCCACTCAAACCTTTTCACTTATGCTTGAACTTAATCAGCCTGCAGGACTTAGCATAACGAACCTTTTGAGCTGTTCAGGGAATGTCACCATCCTATACTAGATGTGGTTACCTAGTTCCAGTACCAGACAGTCATACACAAACTGCTATTACCCAAGATACAGATATACAAGCTCAACTAGAGCCTTTCACTGCAACTCAAAGTAATACACAATCTGCATATACTTCTGTACCTTCATTTAGGCTTAGGATCTCGTCAAGCCATAGAGATCTAGATTCTTTTAATGTCAGATAAAAGAATCGATCTCGACTTAGGTCCTTATCAATGTGTGCCCCACACCAGCATACCAAGCCATCCAAGATAAGATGCTTATTACTGCGTATGCTGCAGCCTACACCGACAGTTTATCCTGGAACTGTCTCAGCTGTGATAACTATTTATATCTCGCTAGGTCAAATGATCCATACGATCTTCTGTGATCTTTTACTCACCGTATGATCTCCCTATCGACGAGATAAGAGGATAATTGCGTTTGCGACACATGTTTGTTAATTCAGACAGGAGATGAACATACCACATTTATGATTCCCAGTATATTAACCAATCGACCTTGTACATAATATACCAATCATAATGCTTTCAGTATATAAATACATCACAAGACTCATCTCGTCTTTCTCCCGCTGTGTTGGAGGACACTGCCCACTAGAAAGACGAACGTCATGACGGAAAGATAGCAAACCTTTCTTGGGGAGTTGCTTGCTGAACCGGGAAATCACAGTATCCACATAGGATGCCTGCAATAAGCTCAACATTCTTCTCTTACGATCTCGTAAGACCTTAATCCCAAGAATGTAGCCAGCTTCTCCCAAATCCTTCATTTGGAACTGTTCGGATAACCAAACCTTGATTTCGGACATCACTTCCTCGTTGTTTCCAAATAGGAGTATGTCATCAACGTAAAGTTCAAGGAAAACCACGCTCCCACTGACACAAAGTCGGTAAACACAACTTTCATTTTCCAACTGTGCAAATCCATAGGATTTAATCACATCGTTGAAACGTAAGTTCCACGACCTTGAAGCTTGCTTAAGTCCATACAAGGACTTCTTAAGCTTCCAGACAAGATGTTCTTAGCCCTTGCGTATGTAACCCTCTGGTTGCTTCATATAGATGTCCCTACCTTCTTCAAGGTAACCGTTTAGAAAAGCGGTTTTGACATCCATCTGCCAGATCTCGAGGTCCATATGCGCAGCAATGGCAAGAAGTATCCGGATGGATTTGAGCATGGCTACGGGTGAAAAGGTTTCGTCATAGTCAATGCCCTCTTTCTGACTATAACCCTTTGCCACCAGTCTAGCTTTAAAAGCCGTGATCTTTCCATCCGCCCCTTTCTTTCTCTTGTATACCCATTTGCACCCTATGGCCCTAAAGCCATCCGAAAAATCAGTTTTCTGGTATACATCCATAATAGTTATGGATTCGATTTCAGAATCCATGGCGACACGCCATTTGGCAACATCCTTTTCCTGCACTACCTCTTCGTAAGTCAGTGGGTCAGAGTCCTCATGTCCGTCTTCCGGGCTCAAATCCGAAGACTCACCCACGAACATGTACCTTTCCGGCTGGAAAATAACTCTCCCACTACAACGAGGCATCGGTGCTTTGTCAGTAGTAGGTGCAGTAACTTGTGATCCTGCACCTTGCACTGAAGAACGTGTCTGTGGTGTTGAACCTCTCACAGGTGCACCCACATCTACACGTTCCCCTTCCCTTGGAATCACATTCTCGTTCTCAATTTCTTGAAGAACGGTATCACTCCTTGACTTGTGATTACTCTCATACTCGTCCTCCAAGAATCTAGCGTTGGTGCCAACAACGACTCTTTGACTCTCAGGACAGTAAAAGTAACCACCTTTCGTTTGCCTGGGATACCCTATGAACAACATTACTTTTGACCTGCTTTCTAACTTATCAGGTTCCTTCGACAATACGTGTGTCGGACAGCCCCATACTCTAAACTTGCAAAACTAGGTTTGCGACCAAGGAAGAGCTCAGAAGGCGTCTTAGGAACTGATTTAGAAGGCACCACATTTAGCATGTAAGCTGTTGTTTCCAATGTGTAGACCCAAAACGAAATTGGTAAGTTTGCATAACTCATCATTGATCTTACCATTTCTAGAAGAGTCATATTTCTTCTTTCAGCTACACCGTTTTGCTAGGGAGTACCCGGTGCAGTCCACTGGGATGTAATCCCATTTCTGACAAATACTGCAGGAACTCATTACCGAGGTATTCACCACCACGGTCAGATCTCAGTGACTTGATAGTTTTCCCGACCTTCTTTTCTACCTCAGCCTTGAACTCTTTGAATTTCTCAAAGCATTCAAACTTATAGCGAAACAGTTAAACGTATTTGTACCTTGAGTAATCGTCAATGAAAGTGACAAAGTACTCATACCCTCCACGAGCCTGCGTGGACATCGGTCCACATAAGTCAGAATGGATCAATTCCAACACTTCCTCTGCTCGAGACTGACTAGCCTTGAAGGGCCTAGTTGACATCTTGCCCTCGATGCAGGATTCACAGACTTGATAAGGTACAGCCCGGACTAAGTCCAATGTACTGTCATCTGCAAGTCTCTGAATCCGCTTCAAGCTGATGTGACTCAGTCTCAAGTGCTAAAGATATGTAAGAACCTCATCAGAAGAAGTAAGTTTTCTCTTTCTAGGATTATCAATTACGGATGAATTACATGCAATACTTGAGGACATGTTTGATCGAAGTAACATAAAGAGTGTAAATCAACATCCTATAATGGATAACATTGTTATCATCAATGACTGAAGTCATAAATAACAAATATCCATGAAAAGTTGATAAATTTTGTCCTGCCGATAAACCACGGACCACAAAACAGAACTCTTAAACGTACTTAGTTTATAAAAACATAAAGAAAAGAAAACTTCATGAAGCTCCGTCATAAAACGTTGCCTTCATCTAGTTTGGTATCTTCTTGCCATCACTCACCAGCCTTGTCGGCACGGTCCCCTGCAAAATATAACAACATTATCAACAAGTCAGCGCTTACAGCTCTTGGAAGAGCAACACCGCACTTTAATCATGCTTCAGTTATACATGCAAATGGCATACCCTGTCTAGCCTTGTGGGCCTGACAATCTTTTCTCCAATGTCCTTTCTTACCATATCTGAAAACACTTGTCCCTCGAAGTTTCCGCCATAGGCTTATTAACAGCTCCCACGTCCTTCGCAGTTACCTTTCCACCCTTCTTCTTAATCACTCTTTTCGGCTTCATACCTTTCGATGCAGCAGAGTGATTACAAGAAGTAGCTAAGGCAACCTTTTAAGGATTCATGACCAATTCCACTACCATCAAGTCATTGAGCAACTCGTTAAGAGTATACTCCTTCTTGTGACAACAATCAGTCTGAAACTCTCAAAGGATTTGGGTAGAGAGTTCAGTATGATATCGACCTTAGCCTCAGCGTCGATACCTCCACTGTGCACAGTTAGCTCATCCATGAGGTGAGTCATGGAAACTATGTGCTCTCTCACTCGTTGTAATAGTCTACTTCCTCTTGCGAGGATTCTGTAGTAGGCACTTATAGGACAACGTACTTGTAGAACAAACATGTGTTCTTTCGCAATCAGGATGTATTCAAGGTTGCGTTTCCATTCCACGAAGTTTGGACCAGTTAGAGAATTTTGTGCGAGAATATTGATAACACTAGACATTGACATATCCGAAACAATAAAAATCTTAAATAAGAACATACATGTAGAACTTCAAAAACAAATGCATTGAAATCATTTTAATAAATCAAATACAAATGTGTTCCACTAATTGCCCAAGAGTTCCCATCGCAAGCTACACTCGTAGACGTTTACGATGTCACCCTCGACAAGAACTGTGGGTTTTAAGCCCCAATCCATTTAATTTCACTACCATGTCAGGAAGCTTTTGACACTAGAAATTAATAATTAGTGAAAACCTTAGACCAAGCAATCTCTCATGAACAAGGACGCAATTCTTGCATTATATTCTAAGATGCTTCTAAGCCATTAAGCACAAATTTAACTCCAGCCAAAAGAGACAGTTTAGCATGGCACGTAACCATACCGCACAACCCTTAAAGCTTTTGTTATCTATAATTTAAATCAATCCTAGAATACTTGTGAAAGAGATCTACGCAAGCTACACTCGTAGACGTTTACGCAAAACCCTCCCACTATTCACATGATTTAAATTGTTTGTGTAGAAATCCCAACAACCGTACCCATGCACCTCTAGGAACTAGCAAGCTACACTCGTAGACGTTTACTAGAACGAGAGATACACTTACAGCCTAGGACCGCTTTGTGGAGGTCTATTGATTTTAATTAAAAAATCTGCTTAGTATTTTTCTTTTAAAAGGTTTCTTATATGCGCACACATAATTTCTTTGTTAATATATTTTCCAAATTTTCGCATGTAATTATACAAGCCCAAAAATTCCCAAAATATAATCCAACAAGAAATTAATCACATAAGCATGCTTGGAAAGCTGTAAATAATAAAAGCTATAAATCATGCTTTTCCTATTATCTACACATGCTTAATTGAACACATAATAAATCACATATCATACGAGGACATTTAAGACAAACAAAAAATTCCTCGTGGCCCCACAAAATAGAAAAATAAATTCTATTTATTACAATTTGAATTTTGAATCTATTTGGATAAGTCCAAATCTTTTCAAATCTTCCATGGCCTTCAAATCTTCAATCACCAAATCTTTTGGGATTTAGGCCTTTGTGATCTAATGATTTGCCCTAACCCTAATGCAAACCCTAGGGTTTACACAGGATTGTACAAATCACCAAAACACGGGCCAACACCGCAGGGACAGCAGCTGCCGACCACAACCACCGCCGCCGCCTGTCGCTGCCGATCGCCGCCCGCCGCCGACCCCCTGCGCGCGCCGCCGCCCGCGCCGTCGTTGGTCCCAGCCATGCGCCCGCTGCCGTCGTGTCCGTCTTTGTTCTTGGTCCTCGACCCGTCCAATTACAAATTTTTAAAAAAATAAAATTTCTATTCTATTACAAAATTAATTCAGCCCTACACGGATAAACCATCGCGGGCTGAATTGCACGGGTTGCCACGAGGAACAAAAACCATCCACGACATTCATAAAATTCTAACATGCATAACGAATCGATTATTAACAACAGAGCCATAAAACAGAACCTGGCTCTGATACCAATTGCAGAGTTTTACTATGAACTGAATCACCAAAACCAAATGAACCGGACCGTTTATGGTTATTGTTCATAAAACATTCATAAACCCTAAGCATGTTCCTATTGAATTTAATGCGTGGATAAAGAATTATTTACCTTAATTCCGTAGTCTCAGAAACGATCTTTTGCGTTTGTATTCCCAGATTCAGAATCAACCACGCGATATTATTAGATCTGCGGAACAAGAAATTAGAAATCTAATTTCTAGATTCAATAATAATTGAAAAAGACAAAGAGAAGGAATTATGAGTTGTTCTCCAGATTAGATCTTCAGATTTGTTTCCCGATGCGTTCAGATCTGCTACTGGTGAGGATTCTACAGATCTGTATTTGAGCAGGACCAAAATTCGAAAATTCTCCTCCTCTCTCCTTGAAGTTGGCGCCCACCTCTCTCTCTCACTAGGGTTTCAATTTTTCAATTGTGATACAACTTGTGAGGGAGAGCTGTCTATTTATAGACCTAGGATTGTAAACCCTAATGGGCTCCTGGACTCAATTCAGCACACTTTCCTTGGGCCAGACCTGAGACCTAATGCAAATAATAAAGTGGCCCTATGAATTAATTAATTCCCATGTCCACAACCCAGGACACAATTAATTAATTAATATTAATTCTTTTTCACCTCAGAATTAATACTGAACTACCCCTTTATTACCACGTTATGAGAACGGGCTGCATTAATTGAGAATCCCCATATTTAAGGTTACCGGACATTCATTAATTAATCGGAGCCTCTGACAAGCTCTAACTACAATTAATTAATATCTTATAATTCCTGAGTAGTACCACTCAATCCTTATCACTCGTGCTTGAACTTAATCAGCCTGCAGGACTTTGGCACGATGAATGTTATTGAGCTCCTCAGGGAATGTCCCCATCCTATTACTTGGATATGGTTACCTAAACCCAGTCTCAGGCGGTACTACACGAACTGCTGTTACCTAAGATGCGGATATACGAGCACGTTACTTAGGCTCTCAATCAATATAACGAGATCTTGTATTTGTTGATGTCAGACAGACGAATACATCTCACTGCGGTCCATCAATACGCCACCTCTGCAGACCAGCATGTCAAGTAACCAAGACAGACTACTTATTCCGACGATGTTGCAACCATCCGGACAGACGTATCCTCATACGCTGTCTCGGCTGTGATTAGGTTTATGTCTCACTAGGTCAAGTGATCATACTGTCTTCTGCGATCTACAACCCGCTGTATAATCGTCCCTATCGGTGAGACAAGAGGATACCATTGTTCACACATGTAGTTTGTTTAACAGATAGGAGAATTAAACCGTTGTATACTCATTATAATAAATGCTTTCAGTATACAAAACCCATCACCAGCATATCAAGTAACCAGGATAGATTACTTCTTCCGACTATGTTGCAGCCATCCAGACAGACGTATCCTCAATGTTGTCTAGGTTGTGATAATATTTATGTCTCACTAGGTCAAGTGATCATACTGTCTTCTGCGATCTACAACACGCCGTATGATCGTACCTATCGGTGAGACATGAGGATACCATTGTTACGCGCATGTAAGTTTGTTTAATAGATAGGAGAAAAGTCAAATGTATACACATTGTAATAAATGCTTTCTGTATACAAAACCTAACAGGAAACTTTTCAAAGAGCCATACGGTTAACCTTCGACACAACCAACAAAAAATCCGAATACGAAGCCCTCCTCAGAGGAACCCTCCTTGCCAAGGATCTAGGGGCTAAGAGGTTGGAAGTCCTTAGTGACTCTCAACTAGTGGTTAACCAAACCAACGGGGAATACCAAGTCAAGAAGCCCAGACTACTGTGTTATCATGATGAAGTCAAAATGCTCATGGAATCCTTTGAGACTTACAATGTCAAGTACGTAGCATGGGAAGAGAACCGTGTGGTTGATGCCTTGGCCGGCTTAGCCACCGCGCTTACCACCCCTATCAAAAAGCCAATCCCCATCACCTGGGTCGAACATCCAATCGCTACCAATAGGGCAGAAGTAACGCCCATAAGTGCAAATCCCGAATAATCGTGGATGACCCCTGTGATGATGTTCATACAGAACAGAACTAAGCCAGCCGACAGAAATGAAGCTGTAAGACTGGAACGACAGGCCGCCCGATACTCTATGCTCAACGGCACCCTATACCGAAGGTCCCTCGAAGGACCTATGCTCAGGTGTATCGGTGAACCCGAAATAACGCAAACCTTACACAAGGTACATGAGGGCGATTGTGGCAACCACTCCGGAGGACGATCTATAGCACATAAAATAATATCCGCCGATTTCTATTGGCCTACCTTGCGCCACGACGCCAAGGAATTTGCCAGGAGGTGCGATCGTTGTCAGAGGTTCGAAGCCACCTACCACATTAGTGTCGAACCTCTACACACAACCATCACCCCTTGGCCCTTCATGTCCTGGGGAATGGACATCGTAGGCAAACTACCCAGAGGGACGACCCAAAAGGAGTACATCCTCATAGCCACCGACTATTTCATCAAGTGGGTGGAAGCCATGAAGGAATTCGTGAACTGAATCACGAAGTCCGTTTGCCAAGGATCGTTAATTGGAATATAAAAAATAAGTTGTTATGCCTACGATTATTCCTAGCATGCTCCTATTGATTATGCATAAGGGGGTTTATGCGGAATACCTGGATTTAGAACCCTAAAGAACGAGTGCGTAGAGATTTGATCTTCGATCGTTTTCCCACGCACGAAGATTTATTCCTAACAGATCAAGGAATTAAATCTATGAAAATAAATAAATATTATGGAAAAATAAAGAGGGAGAGAAGAAAGAAGATCCTCCTGATCTGATCTTCTGATCTGTATCCCAACTCTGATCCGAATATCTGGTGAAGGTTCCCTTCGGATTCCTCGCCCGGTTGAGAAGCAGAATTTCCTCCTCGTTTCTCAGATCAGTCGATCACCACAGCTCCCAAAATATGGTTTGATGTGTGCAACATATGATCTTGTGGTGTGTTGAGATCTGAGGAACTGAGGCCTATTTATAGGAAAATACTGGACTTCTATTGGGCCTGAGTTTTCATAGGCCAGACCAGGGACCAGAATGCAAATAGCAAATAAAGTCTATCAATTATATAATTCTCACATTCAACCCAGAATATATTTAATTAATTAATATTGATTCATTCCATCAGAGAATCAATACTGTCCTATCTATTTGCTAACACGTTTTGAGGTACGGGTTGCATTGGCTCGGTTTATCCCCACATTTAAGGTTACAGACATTCGTTAATTAAATTAAGCTCTGACAAGCTATTTAATTAATTAACATCTTATATTCCCGAGTCAATCCACTCAAACCTTTTCACTTATCCTTGAACTTAATCAGCCTGCAGGACTTTAGCATAACGAACCTTTTGAGATGCTCAGAGAATGTCACCATCCTATACTGGATGTGGTTACCTAGTTCCGGTACTAGACAGTCATACACAAACTGCTATCACCCAAGATATAGATATACAAGCTCAACTAGAGCTTTTCACTGCAACTCAAAGTGAAACACAATCTGCATATACTTTCGTACCTTCATTTAGGTTTAGGATCTCATCAAGCCATGGAGATATGGATTCTTTTAATGTCAGATAAAAGAATCGATCTCAACTTAGGTCCTTATCAATGTGTGCCCCACACCAGCATACCAAGCCATCCAAGATAAGATGCTTAATACCGCGTATGCTACAGCCTACACCGACAGTTTATCCTGGAACTGTCTCAACTGTGATAATCATTTATATCTCGCTAGATCAAACGATCCATACGATCTTCCGTGATCTACTACACACCGTATGATCTCCCTATCGACGAGATAAGACGATAATTGCATTTGCGACACATGTTTGTTAATTCAGACAGGAGATGAACATACGACATCTATGATTCCCAGTATATTAACCAATCGACCTTGTACATAATATACCAATCATAATGCTTTTAGTATATAAATCCATCAAGCCGAGACACTAAGAAACACGGGGGAGGTAGTGGTCATAAAGTTTTTGTGGATGCACATCTTATGCAGATTCGGGGTCCCAAAGGAGATACGAACAGACAACGGAGCACAATTCACGAGCAGCAAAGTCAAAGCCTTTTGTGATAAGTTCAAGATCAAGCTCGTGTTTTCCACTTTGAGGTACCCCATGGCAAACGGGCTAGCCGAATCAACAAACAAGACACTCCTCAACACCTTGAAAAAGAAGTTGGTGGATCACAAATCTTGTTGGGTAAAGGAACTGCCTGGGGTCCTATGGTCCTATCGGACGACCCCACGTACAACGACTTGGACTACCCCGTTCTCTCTAGCCTACAGGGAGGAAGTTGTGATCACCGTAGAAACACAGTTGGGAAGCCCAAGAGTTGAGTTCTGCCCGCTAGAAAACAATAATCACGACCTCATGATGAGCCGCAAATTGATTGACGAAGTAAGAAATGAGGCTTACGCCCTGATGGCCCAGAGACGACAACAAGTGGAGAAATTCTTCAACAAAAGACTGCGGTTGAGGACTCTCCTCGAAGGCGACCTAGTACTAAGGAAGGTATTCCAGAATACCAAGGAAGACAAAGTGGAAAAACTTGCTCCCTAATGGGAAGGATCATACGTAGTTGTCGGAATATCCGGACGAGGTGCTTACAGCCTCGCAGACCCAGATGGGAGGCCTGTATGCAACAGCTGGAACATTAAGCATCTAAAGCTATACTACCATTAGTATCATCCCTGGGTCCCCCACGAGGGACCCAACAGATACGCTCTTCTTTATTTACTTCGTGTTACCTTATTTGCGTACGACTTTGCAATCTATCATTTCACCTCATTTTCACTTGTATTTTACTATCATTCATTTTTACTTTATTTCGCAATAAGTGCCACTTTGCTATCATCCATTTTGCATCAATTCACAATAAATGCTATTTGGCTATTATTTGTTTCGCATCATTCCGCGATAAGCGCTATTTTGTCGTCACTTGTTTTACGTCATTTTGTTTACGTGCTACTTCATAATACATCGTTTAACTCTCAATATCGGATACTAACTTGAGTGTCGGAGGGGCGATGCTCGACACTCACGACTCTCTCCTGTTTTGCCTATAGTGAACGAGCAAAAAGTATAGCAAGACGCACGCCGAAGCGGCGACAAACATTCATTCACATAAAGGACAACCCTTCTTTACCTATCGATAAAGGGTGGCCATGGTCCATACGTCAAGCAAAAACAAAAAAACAAGTTCAACAAGCATCCAGTACAGAAATTACTTAAAAAGTTCAGCAGAAAGTAAAAGTTTGTTTTTCAGAAAGGTTCAGACGGCGGCAGACTTGGAGGGCTTGGTGGAGTCGGGTTGTGGGCCAAGTTGTTCCCCGCCTTGCAATTTATCAGCGTTGGCGGTCGAGCGGGGAATCTCCTCAGTAGGAGTCCAGTTATGCTCTCCTTGGTCATCCACCTTAGGCTCGGGACTCGGGAGATGGCTCATTGTGCTCCCCTTCTTTTGGCTCATCCAGCAAGCCCAAGTTTCGGTCGGAAAGCTTGAGGGCAATACGGCTACGAACCTCGTTGGTCGCTTGCCCCACCATCATCTGCGAAAGTAACAGAAGTCAGTTAAATACGAGGAGACGAATTTTAACAAGAACGACGTACCTCATAAGTTTCACTGAAGTATTCGGACATGATGATGGCGGAATAGTCAAGTCCCTCTCCCCGCTTCAGCCGAGCAATTTCATCATCAAGCTCCCCCCGCTCCTGCCTGAAGCTGATATCCCGAGCCTGGACTACGGAGACTGAGGAAACTGCATCCCTCACCTGATCCCTCTTCGGTTTCACTTGCTTTCGGGTACGAGACCTAGCGGACTAGACCGGCGGTTCCCCGCCGGAGAAAGACGACACCTCAACTATGGGTTGCCTAGAGGGGGAACCCTCACCGACATCCTGACCAACTTCTGGAAGACTCCTACCCAGGGATAAGGAACCCACCTCCTCTGAGGATGATGGGTTGACAGGCGAAGACTCATATTCATGGGCGGGGGAACTACTACCCATATTTTGAGAATCGGACGGCGAAGACATTGAAAAAGCACAAACTAGAAACCCCCAAAAAACCCAACACACGAACCCTACTACCAGAACGAACACAAGAACAAGCACTTACTAGGAATAACTTAAGATGATCGCATGGGATTGAAGGTTACTTACCTCAGGACGGAAAATCAAATGTAGAGAAAAGGTTGCAATAGCCGCAGAAAATTCCCGGGGGAAGAAAGTGGAGGCTTGAGCAAATTATGAGGTAAAAGGGTGATGTGACATGCTTTTGCAGGCGACGGTTCGCCTCCCAAACGGCTCACAAGACCGCCCCTAAATTTTTGCATAATTACGGTTACGCCATTGCAACGTGGCGGAGTAACAAACCGTTCCCGCGCACGAATTTCAAAAGATTCAACCCAGGATCCGGCCCGCGCGGCTCGACGACATACGGATCCTAGAAAACCAAAGCCCCTCGGAGGTCCCTTACTTCCAAAGGGACCCACAGATCCTACGATCTATCAAAAACCAATAAAAACCTCCTGCAAGAGTTCCCCACGGGGACGCACAGAGCGCTGCACATGAGAACTTGGCTCCCATAAAGCGGGAGGTCCTACGGGACATCCCCCATCTACCTCGTGGTTCCGGACCCATGAATTGAGCCCGCAAGGCAGCCCCACGGGGCTACTTGCACCCCCATGTAAAATCCCCCAAGCTGGATCTTACAATCGTCGAGTTCACCTCCGAGTAACCGACCTTCCAAAGGAGATAGGGACCTTACGAGGACCCCTCTTGGGCTCACGATGCCTCCTCACAAGGAGCTTGGAACTTCCGCGCTCTGAGCACTCGCATGTAATGGGTGAGACCCAACTGCTCAACGGCTTCGGAACGACAATCTCAACTAGGCCTAAGACCCAGCATACGGAGTACAAGCTTCAGCACCCAGTCAAGGCCATGACCTCCTCCTTCCTCGGGACCACCTGCTCTATTAAACGAGAAGGTCCAATCCTCGTGCACGACCCCAGCAGGAGGCACCAAATTTGGGAACACACTAAAATCGGAAGGAAGTTAAAAGACTATAGGTCAAAGCCGACGCCTCCTCCCTGAAAATCGGAACTACCCCGAAGATCTCGCGCGGCCGGCGATACTCTCCCGTTATGGAGCTCAAAAGACCCTAGCCTACCGATTCCGCAAAAGAAGCTCCAACGGCTCCCCCTAAAAGTCAGAACAGCCATCAAGTAATGCTAGGGTTGTAACCACCTCCCTTGGTCTATAAAAGGGACGTAGAAAGTCCATTTTGGAACACGTTTTTTCCTAGGGATAGAGGCACTAACACATGAAAGCACAAAGAGTTTAATTCATTTTCAAAGAACTTTATTCACGGCTCATATTTTGTATCTCATTTTGTACTTTGCCGGTTATATCTTGATTCGATTTATAACAAGTTCCAAGGGTCCTAATTTTATCACAAATCGAACCTCAACACTATTTATGATTTATTTATTTATTAGATGCTATAATATCAATGTTTTTATAACTTTAATATCTTTAAACCACTCTATTCTTCTTATTGTAGTTTCTCATAATTTTTATTAAATTAAAGAAATTGAGAAATCAAGTCAGACGAAATCAATTATCAACAATTAAATCAAAAAATTTGATTTGACTTAGATTTGTGATAACATAATCAGTTTTCCGTCGATCATAAAAAAGAATTTGGGATATATTTACATAGTTTTAAATAATTTAAGTATTTATTTAAACAATCAAATTTGTGTCAAATTTGAATATCTTATATAGCTTGAAATGTAATTGTAAGTTTTCCCTTTCATATATTAAGTTATTCGTTTTTCTACTTTCATATGTGGATTTCACTTTGATTCGAACAATCAACTTTTCAGTATTTAAGATTAAAAATCCTGCCTCTTTAGGAGAAAAAAAAAATTAAAATCCTAGTTTAAAATTTGCCTGACTTAAAAAAAACTATTTATTTAGTTAGCTTTGAAATAGTTTTGGAATTGGTAATGATAAAACATTCATAATTTCGGGGTAGATAATCTATAGTTTCTTCTTTACTATATGAGATCACTACACTAATATCAAAATATATAGCCTTTTATATAATGTATACCATATACTCTCTCCGTCTCACTTCAATTATCCACATTTCCTTTTTTTTTTGTCCCATTTAATTGTCCATTTCCCTAAAATAAAAAATTAATACCAACTCACTAATAAAATACTAATTTCATATATCTCAACTCGCATTGATCATTGTGTCAAAAACAAAGTGGACCGAGATGGAGGGAGTAATAATTTTGATTTATTTTCTCTGTTGTATTATCCCCACCCCTAAACTTTCTCAAAATCAACTAATTTGGAAACTAAATATTAGTATAATAATTTTCTTCGTATATATGCAGAATCTAAACTTGAGTTAACAAAATACAACAAAAATAATTACATTGAGAAAAATGGTTACAGGCCAAGCCTTTTGGGTCTAAGATAAGTAGAAGAGCCCTTCTTCAACCCAGGCATTGCAACTTGCTGCTGCTCCTTCAGCCTCTTCAACTTCTCCTCTTCCTTCCTCTCTCTCTCCCTCTCTTCTTGAACCTTTCTCAAACCCTCCATCTCCTCCTCCATAGCCGTCTTCTCTTGCTTCTGCTTCTTCTTGTGCTCGATCATGGATGTATCTGATTCCTTCACCGAGAAGAACATCGGCCCGAGCTCAGCCAGCCACTGCGGCTCCACTGCCGTAGCACATTGCATGTATTCTTTCGCCGTCAGGATCAGCTCGTGATACACCACATTGTCTGGAGTATAACCTAACCCGTATAGGGCGCTGCTCGGATGCAGGTGGCAGGGCATCCCATTTCTGCAGTTCACGTACTCTCCGATACCCTTGAGGCGTGCTGCATTGTGGAAATACGCAGAGCAGATCGCCTTCCTCACGATGTCCCAGTCTGGACCACACGAAGTGAGAGGAATCTTGAGAGTCTTGAGAATGTCCAGCAACTGAGACCTCACCTCTCTAGCCTTGCGCAGGCCTTTTACGTGCAGGAAATGGTCATTGCACCAGTCGCCTCGGTAGTCGTTGGACTTCCATTGCAGGTACACATTCAGAAGTGTTAGGTGGTCGGACTCTGGCACGAAGAACTTCTCCCTTGCAGCGTCACTCTCCTCTGCCCGGTCCTTAGGTCTAAAGAAGACGGAAGGCACTGAAAGCATTGATACAATTGTCAAAACCTCGTTGATGCAACCGAGCTGGTCGCCCATTAACAGCATCTTGGCCAGTGGGGGATCTAGGGGGAACTCCACCATCTTCCAACCTATGTCGGTCAGATCACCAACGTTGTTCAGAGCACCCAAGACCCACAACTGGTACATGGAATTAAGGATGTTTTCTTGAGGAGGGGGATCCATGAAATCGAAATCAAGCAAATTGTCGATTTTCAGACTCTTCAGCAACAAAACCACATTACCCAGGTTGGTCCTTTGGATTTCTGGCACAGGACTCGGAAGCATTTCGTTCAGATAAGCACTTTCAGTGTAAAGCCGGTAGCATGTCCCCGGCCCAGTTCTACCAGCACGTCCAGCCCGCTGGTCAGCTGCAGCGCGACTGACGGGGAACACCTGGAGAGCATCCATACCCATACGGGGGTTGTATACCTTTATCTTACTGTATCCTGTGTCGATAACATAGAAGATTCCATCAACAGTTAATGAAGTTTCAGCAATATTTGTAGCAACAATACACTTGCGAGCTCCATCTTCAGCATTCTCGAATATCTTTGCTTGCAAGTCGGCAGGAAGCTGGGAATATATGGGAAGAATCAACAGCTTTGGAGCTTCCTTTTTGGAAGCAAGTTGATCCATGCGATCTTGGAGAGCATAGCAAGTTGCCTCAATCTCATCTTGACCAGTCATGAAGATAAGAATGTCACCAGGAGCACTCGTGATGTGAATTGTCATTGCCTGTTTAACAGCAGCTTCGACGTAATCTTCACAGGGTGTTTTACTGTACAATATTTGAACTGGAAAAGTCCTCCCGGGAATGTGAAATATAGGTACGCTGCAGCAACAAAGAAAGTTAGGATGACAGAACGCAAACTTTCAAGCACTAGCTGAAAAGTAAATATGATTACCTCCCGAAAAAATCCGAGAATTTTTGTGCATTTAGAGTAGCAGAAGTCACAATGAGCTTGAAATCACGTCGTCTGCCCACGACTTTCTTGAGGATTCCAAATAGCACATCCGTGCTGAGAGAACGTTCGTGCGCTTCATCCATCACAATGACGCTACACGATGAAGGTAAAAGCGTTAAAACTACATAAGTAGACTCTACTAAAATCAACATCTAATTTGAGAAAATTCAGAATCAAGATAGTAAAATGCATACCGGTATTTATCTAAATCAGAATCTTTTAGTGTCTCCCTAAGCAACACACCATCAGTCATGTACTGTAAATTAACAATCAAATACGTAATTGAGAATTAGAGACTTCAACCTACTGTGATCAATAAGAGTGAGGATTCAGTGGTCATGACAAGCAACGGAAATATTAATGCAGTGCGCTTGAAGAACGGAGGAAATATCATTACCTTAATAACGGTGTTAGGCCCAGTAACATCCTCAAAACGTATTGCATATCCAACTTTATCACCGAGTTCGGTTTCCATCTCTTCGCTGACTCTTTTCGCAACACTCATGGCTGCCACTCGCCTTGGTTGTGTGCAACCAATAATGCCGTAGTTTGTGTACCCATCTTCATGAAGATACTGTGAATATTCAACGAGGAAAGTGATATTTATTATTCATATTTAAAGTAAGTAAACAAACACAAAGTCAGGACTCAGACAACAAACAGATAACACAACATTGAACAAACCTGGGTTAGTTGGGTCGTCTTTCCTGAACCAGTTTCGCCAACCACTACTATCACTTGATTCTCACGGACTACCTGCATTTATGAAAGATAAGATTAAGCATATAAGACCAACTTCTATAGTTCTATACACTGTCTCTTTCAAGAGATCCATATGTTTGTTTGATACATGGATTTCACCAGAAAACCATTATGCTTAGCAAAAAATTAGAATTGAAAAATACAAAACATCAATCAGATGCTTTTGCAATCATCATGCAATGGGTCTCTAAGATACAGCAAACAACTCATACCTGCAGTAACTCTTCTCGTACAGAGAAGATGGGCAAATATTGCCGCTGTTGTGCTAATGTTTTTGATCTAGCAAATTCACTTACTCCCTCCCCCTTTTTTAGATGTTGTGCAAATTTCGCATCTTGTTTGAAATCAATTTCACCTTGGTCGCCAACTTCAGCAGTATCTGCATCAATCTAGTAAGCAAGACAAAACTTCAATGTCCGATGACCAAATTATGGCATTGGGCCAAAATTATGATTTATTCAAATTCTGAATGTAGCATACCTGTTCTGCAGTTTTCTCAACTCCAAGAATATCACCCAGCTTAGAACCAGCAAGTTCCCAAAATCGTTGTCTTGACTTATTTGCACTCTGCTTTTCACGAATTTCCCTAACCAGATTGGATCCTTTTCGTGATATTATAGCCATATCTGATGTAGGGTCTTTTAATGGCAAAACAGGCTCAGCTTGCTTCGTGAAAACAATTCGTCCATCGAGAAAAGGGGGTTTTGTGTCTGTTAAAAGAGATATTAAGAACCTGAATAAAAATTATAACAATTTTGCTTCCCGAGTGAAAATTTAAGACATTATATAATATGCAAAGGTAAAACTCAGGCATACCATGCACAAGAAGAATAACCTTTCGTTCATCTTCATCATCAAACTCAGTCTGCACCTCAGTTCCTCTGACAGCTCCTGATCTCAGAAGTTGCCTATCCTCCCACTGAGCATTATCAGCAGTTAGCTGCGAAAGTTTTTTGCTTTGTGAAAGACTCATCTTAGTTCCATCTCTCCGCACCTATAATCAAACGAAGAATAACGTTAAGGTTTGGAAAAAGAGATGAAAATTCTGAACAAGCTCTAAGGATTTATAAAAGTTCAAGCTGTACAAAAAGCTCCAAGGTATAAAGGAGTGAGATGTATGATATAAATACACACACACGCACACATACAATCATGCAAGCATTAGAAGAAAAAGGATCGCGTGATTAGGATCAAACGGCATAGATGAAATGCTAGAATCAACACCACTAACAATAACTAGACCATGATTGATTCACTGCCATTATGCAATCCCCATCATGTAGACAGAGTTAATAAATGCCTCACAGCAAGCAAAGCATGCACAAGGCCGAGAAATCAACACATTTCCGAAGTATCAAGCAATATATACAGCCATAAAATATCCAATTGCAATGCATGCCTCAGGCACAGGGTGCTAGCCAGAGCACCTTAGAGCCTCATATGGACAAGAATTTAATGAGGCATGAGTGTTTGCATCAAACCAAGTTCCATAAGGGGCTTTGCAGTACCAAAAAGCACATCTTTGTTCAGTTCAAGCTAAGGCTTTATTTTTAAAGTTGAAACTTAAAATGGTATCGGTTGGGCCACTGAAAAAATGGAACACACCAAGCTAAAGCCATTAAAAACTATACCAGTCTTTTAGCCAACTCTGCTTCTTTTTTCTGGAAAGAAGCCTCATCCCCGAGAAAGGCTGAGGAGCTATCACCATCATAGATAGTGCTGCCTTCTTCTCGATCATACCTGCATCATGACAGACATGGTTAACTTTTTTCATGATTTAAAAAACAGATTACGCAAGTAACTTTGAAAAAGGCATAAACGCCACAGTATAGTTGACAAACAAAAAGTAACTAGGTAAACATACAAAGGTTATTTGACAAAAGAAAAAAGATCTCGTGATAGGGATCACTTAGTCCTGTGACTATAGAAATAATAGATATGGTCATCCTTTTTTTACCATCATATTCTTCAATGAAGATAACTTCTTCCATATCTTAACATGAATAATCATTCTTACTTGTACATAAGATATAATAGACACCCAAAAGCATCCCAGACAAAGTGGATTGAAGCAAAAACATAAACCATAAGCCTGTAAATATTTAGATAAATTACCAGGCACGATCAGAGTTGTATTCCATCTCTAAACGCATGCTTTCCGTTATCTCATGATTTTGGTCTCCAGATATGCTTTCCACCTCATTTTCTACATCCTAGAACCAGAAAAGAGGCAGAGAAAGATGGAGAAAATTAAATAGGATAAAATCACGAGCATTAAAATTAATGATGCAGAGAAAACAATAACTATAAGGAGGGGATGAGGAGAAAGAAAAATAAAAGGAAGATAAACTTAATACCTTAGAATAGGAATCAATCTGATTAGATTTCCCACCATATCGGGAGCTTGCAGACCTAATAGAGGTCCCAGATGCCCGAATTGGAGTGGGGGAAGGAGCAATACTATCCCAAGGAGATGCAAGAGCTGCTAGGAAATTCAATTTATTAATGCATGCTTACAATGAAATATCTGAAAACGTAGGAACAAGAAATCAGACAACACAATTCCAAATTTTAGCCTATAATAGTTATGGCAGGCTTAAGTCATTTACCAGAAGAATTAGGAGTACGGCCTCCCAACCATGGAGAAACAAGTCGTGCATCTGGAGAAGCCCCAACAAGCATGGGGGATGGAGAATGTCGATAATGTCTGCTGCTAGAACTGTGACCATCACGACGTGGGGTCTCTTGCCATTCCCATCTTCCATCATCCCAATCAGACCTGCCTGAAATGACAAGTATCACAATGGAAATTAAAGGAAAAACCTTTGTCTTTGAAAAGTTATGTTTGCATTTGATGCAAGAATCTGAAAATGTGCACAAGCATAAGTAACTTTTAATATATCTCAATAAATGAATGTAATATATTTGAAGATATTAAAAGAAAGAAATTATGATTTGGACATACCAGGTGTTCTTGAAGACCTGTCATATCTACTTCTCTTTCTTTCGTAGTCTCTTTCCTTTTCTTCACTACGAGATGACTCTCTAGGGTTTCTCTCTTCCCTGTCAGAGCCATGTCTCTCTTTTGATGTTCTAGTGGAGTTTCTGTGGTGGTCATCATATTTACTTCGGCCTCTGTCACTGCTGGCATAATCTATACTAGGACTCCTCCTTGAACTTTGGGTAGATGCAGTTGGAACCTTAATAATGTTAACAGTGAATAAATATTACATCTTCAAACAATCCACAATGACCCATCTGGCCATCACTATAGTAGCTCATTATACTAGAAAGAAGGCAAAAATGCATCAATTTTTGAGTTCAAAAGTTAGATGTCAAAACACAAAGAATGTTGTTCATTCTTCCAGCTTTGTAATTAAGATCAAACAATATTTTGCCTCTACTTTCGGGAAGGAATAAAATTATAGAAATGCAGAAGAAACTCAATTTATTCTGAACTGCATAAATTACTCAAGCAAATAGAACCTTGTTAAATCATGGCATAATATATTTTAACCAAAAATAGCATGAAGAACACGAATTCCTATATTTGTCAGGAACTAATATAAGCATTTAACAATATAACCATACAGGACAATATTCTTAAAGAATAGTAAGGAATTGAGATACCTTCATATGTCTATCTGAATTATGTCGAGGGGATGCTTCAACGGTGTTTTTATCTTTGGTAACAACACTTGCTGAAAATATAAGAAAAAAAGAAGATAAGTAAGAAATACTCAAAAGTCACAAACTAATAATAAGAAGCCAAAACTTGCTAGTCATAACACAAACTCTTGGCTTTTAACTTCAATCATATGAGCTTATAACTCTATATAAAGAAAAGATGTGCTTCTATTTGGATTTTAGCCCATACAAAATCACATGAAATTAAATCTTTTCATCCCTGTTTGGACTAGAATTGGATAGAAGTGGATATATTACAATAGAGGGAAATGTTTCTGTAAGAAATTTTTTGTCAAAAAACAGGGAAAATATTTTTTATTTCAAATGTCAAATAATATCAAGAAATGGATACAATTTTAGGAGTAATACTAATATTTCAAGAACAAACAAATGTTAGGTTCGCTGGCAATATGATTTGCATTACCTAATTGCTCAGGAGATTTAACAAAACAGCTTAATATATTACCTGAATTCGTAGCATCACTTGAAGCTGAATCACGGTATCGCCTGTTACTGTAACTACGTAAACTACTAGACGAGTCATTCTCCACTTCGCCAGTTCCCATAGATACAGACATCTCTTCGCCTTCATCTTGGTATGCTGCGACGGGGGCAACTCTTTCTTTTGGGACTTTGAATGAACTCTCAACCTTTGACTCTGTTCGTTTTGCATCGGCCAACATGTCAAGCCCTGTTAAAATAACAATTTACACAAGATGAGATACTTAATGTTCCATCTCTCAATTGGAATGCACTACTTTGAGTAGTTGCAGTGTTTAGCAAGGCAGTTGAGAAGGTAAAAAGTCAAGGACAGAATTGCTAACGAAAAGCAAAACTATTGGCCATAAGTAAAAGGCCTTAAATAACTGCTGCAAATAATTCATATCTGAAACAGAAACTGTCAATATCAGTGTAAATAAGAAATACAAACTGAAAGGAAATAGGAATAACTAACTCAGACACATTGGGAACCTCATTTTTCATCTAACATGCAAGAAAGTATGTAAAGCACAATAATATTACCACTTCCAAAGGGATGACCAAGTTGCAAAAGGCACCACCAAATACAATACTATGAGAACAATGTACCAAATATAATTTTATGTGTCCACATAAGTAGAAGAAACAACATTTCCAAGAACAATGTACCAAATAAAATACTAAATGTTCCACAAATTAGAAGAAACACAGTGATTAGAACGGACATTTAAATCTGATTGCATTTCTGTAGTTTCTTTCATTAACTTTAACCGGCATGATTATATTAAGAAAAAGACCAACGGCATTTCTAACTATAAACGTTCAAAACAGTCCACAAGAAGCTCTCATGTCCACATCAAACATTGTTTCATGTACTGGATACATAAATCATACCTAAAACTGATTTTTTCTGTGGTCTAAAAACCACCTTCCCTGGTACAAGCAAACCCCCAACACTAGAGTCTTCTGGTGCCAAAGTATCAGTCATCTTATCCAGATCTAATTGCTTGTTTCCCTAAAGCATAAGAAGAAAACTCAGCATTTCGCATAAAGAAAGATATTTTTTGTTTGCTAAAATTTAAGCTCAGTCAGCATAGAAAACAAACCTCCATGTTGATTGATGTTTTCCAGTCGCTTCCAGTATCTACAAATGTGAGTCCAAGCAAACATTCATAAATAAAAAAATAATTTAAAAAAAATCACAGATACAGCAATGATGCACAACCATCTTAAATAAGAACATAAAACACTATGGTTTCGGGATTACCAAGTGATTTCGAAGTTCCGTCCACTGCGAGGATCCCTCCCTTCCTTTCAAGATTGTGACTAGGGTTTGTTGTGGGGAAAAAAGTCCTGCCGCTGCGACTCAACCGATAAGGCGATGTGCGCGTGAGGATGGAGGCGGCGGTGAATACGTGACTCAGGTTAGACGGGACGCACGGCGCCGGCAAGGTAACTGGCGGCGAGGAACAGGAAACGGACGGCGGCGATGGGAGGCGGAAGATGTATATGGGAGTGATCAACTGGCGGTGTCGAGAGAGTGTGCGAAACGACGTCGGCTTAGGTTTTTATATGATTTTAATTAGCCAAATTTTGTATCTCTTTTTAAAAAAAAAAAATGCTGATACAGAACCTGAGCAATTATTTTATGTTTTATGTTTTTGTTAATTTTTATAATGGCATTAAATCTACAGTACCACCATTTGCTTAATTCTCATTACTAAAATTATTTATTTATTATTTTTTATAATTTAATTGTAATAAGTATATTATTGTATAATCACAATTATAATATTAAATATTATTATAATTATATTTTGTTGATGGGATGATAGTCTGTGTTATTGTTAGAAACTAAAGTTTAGGTTCTCTCTTAATTTAATACTAGTATTGCTCCTCACGCAATGCGTGGGAACTTTTATATTGAAATAATATTTATTTATTTTATTTAAACTAAAATAATATTAATTTTTAAAATATATTAACTATAAATTTTTATAATGACATAAATAAAAAATAATTCACTATTCATATAGTATGTATAAGCAGGGGTGGATGCATACTCGATAAATCGTGGGAGTTCAATGACATTTTTTGGGGTCGTGCATTATTATTATTTTTTTATTAAAAATATAACTAAATGAGTTTTGAGCTCGTGGGGCAACCACCCCTCACCCATGTTGCATCCGCCCCTGTATATAATAAAGAATTAAATATATTATTAATTATTGTAATTTTTTAAACATACTACGAACTACACATATTATTAAATTATATCTCAAATTATGTGTTGTGTTTAAAAAATATGGTTCGGTGACTGTACTCTCATAAAATTATTTATATTTTTCTCTAGTATTTATGTTTGAGACCACTTTGTGATTTCTTTTAATATTTATAATTTTATTTAATAATAAATAATGGTAATATTTCTGATTATTTTCTTAGTATTCAGATGATATATTACATTAATTATATAAATGATATTTATAAGTTGGTATTCACGTAAATATCATTTCCTTAATTAATATAAATTATGAAATCAATCTGCTTTATGAGTTGATAATAATTCGTAATTATTTTGTCATTAATACATATATTTTTATAATTTTTTCGTTAATTAGTATTTTAAATTAGTAATTTTATTTCTATATGTAGTGGAAACTTTCTATAGATGTGTGCAAATTATTCGAGGAAGTAAATTAATATTCCATTTAATAGACTTTTATTACATTTTAATAGTTTTTACGATTAAATTAATTTAAGAAATCAAATTATTATACTTTTTTATCTTACATGATCATTTATTATTATTATTACTATATTTTTACTACTTTTTGATTTCATTTAATATTTTTAGTTATTATTTTATTTAGTATTTTTAGTTATTATTTTATTCGTAATTATTGCATCCTTAATACATGTATCATATTGCCACATTAATACGTTGGCACATTAGTGAAACTAATCATATGGATAACAAAGTTGCATAAAAACTCAAAATAGGAAAACAAAAGTGCAAAGTGCAATGATTTTATATAACAAAAAATCTTCACCATAATAAGATAACAAAATCTGAATATGATGAATCATAAAATGCAAATTATAATTGGTGTGTTGATCTTGCATTGAAATGTGAAACTTCACGCAAATATGCATACCTTTACTTTAATCTTCATCCTTACAAAATACTCGATTCATTGTTTGAACAAAACAATTTGAGGAAATATATGAAAATAGCCATTTACATTATTTAAAAACCCTAAATAGCTATTATTATGTATATCTTCAAAAAATAGCCAAAATAGTGTTGTCTTCCACAAATACCCTTACTATTAATCTAATAATTGCAATGTTTTGAATTTTACCAAGCATTATTACAATTATCATCTCATTATTACTTGAATTAGTATTTTTACTTATGAAATCATATTTATAATAAATAGAATAATAAAACTTTGGAATTAAATTTATAAAAAATAGAACAATAAGATTTACAATTGGAGATTTAATTCTTTTAAATCAAACTCAATCTCATTTGCGATTTATTAAAGTTACGATTTATAAAGAAATTGAGATTCCATTTGCGGGTGTAAATAAATTTGAGAATTCATTTAAAATTGCAGTTAAAAAAATACATTTAAAATTATTTTTCGTAATTTAATTGAAATATTTATCTTGCCGGTTTGATATTGAATATTTGTTACCTTGTTTGCGATTTTTTTCTTTAAAAAAACATTTTTTTTTAATTTTATATTTCATATGTAACAATAATTTTATAAACAAATCTTGCGAGCTGTTTGCATAATCATAATAAATAATCATTTAGCACTCATGTTAATAATAAATACAAAAAATCTAAATACATAATCATAAAATTGGATAAAACCATCATAAATTTAAAAAATACCAAATAAAAATCACAAAAAAAAAAAAAAAACATGTGCGATCTCAGTATATGATTTTAATTCTAAAAGAACCAAAATATTTAGGAAAATGGATAGAATATGTATTTTATTTGACTAATTCATGATTTGTATTAACATGTCTGGAAAATAAGGGTATTAAAGGAAAAATAGTTATTTTTTGAATATGTACATAAAAGTGGCTATTTAAGGTTTTTGGATAGTAAAAATTCTTATTTAAGGTTTCCACAAACAATTTCCTCATTCTTTTGACCGAATCTCAATTTAAAGATAAATAATATGATTTACAATAATAAAAAAAAATAATAATAATAAAGAGAGAGAGAGAGAGACTAAACCAAACAAATAAACACAATTTGATTTTTCATTTGAGAGAAAATATAAAGCTAATAAAATTGTAAATAGGGAACTCATATTTATAGTGTGAATCAATAGAACAATAGAAGGTTTAAAGTTTGATCATTTCTTCCATAGTTTAAGGATTGTGTTTAATTTGATTACCTAATGAAAAATTATATTAAATCATTTCCTTAATTAATAAAATCATGTATTCAATCTATTTTTATATATGTAAAATCAATTAAATTTGGAATAACCAAATCAATTGTAATCTCTTAATTGATATTTTGAGTTTTTTATTTTAAATTTATTAGCTAAAACTTATAAATATAGTAATAATTAATATACTAATAATGACAATATATATGACTTTTTTTATTTAATATATAAGATTTAAAAATTAATACAAATAAATATATTAATGGTTTAATATTATTATATTCGGATTGGATTTATATATAAAAGGATTTCATATAAATATTGAATTCATAAGATTTCCAAATTATATTATCTAATTTATAATGATTAGGAAAAATATATTTTAGGTGATTTTATAAAATAACATTATTGTTTTTAATCAAAGGATAATGAATAGATAAATATAATTTAAAAAAAAATCTAATTTATTTGTGCTCCAATGAATGTATTATTATAAAATTACATAATTTTATTTTCTATGTTTTGAATTAATTATTATTTTTAATTAATATCTTTTCGATATACATTATAGATTTATTAATAAAATATCAAATAAATTATTCATTACCTATTGCAATATTTACCTTATATGGACCAATTGAAAAACCAAATCATATAATATAATATCTATATATATAGAATTATTAACTCAATAATTAATGAATTAAGTACTTCATTAATTAACAATTAATGTAACTCAATATTACCATAAATTCTATCCGGCCTTACTTTAATATATATATAGATTTTGATATGTCAAAATCCACTTTAATTAGTTTTTCAGTTTCTAGAATTTTAAAATTGTAATCCTTGTATAGGATCAATTGAATTGTAATAGAATTTAGTAGCAGAAGACCGAACATAGGAAATGCTCGAGAACTGAAGAACTGCACACCTTGAAACTTGGTTTTCACCAAGTATAGCCTTGACCAAAACTGAGTTTGGGTAGGGGTGACAATTGGGTCAAGTTCGGGTTGGCAGGTCGGGTTGAGACCTAATATTAACACGCTATATGTCAACCTTAACCCGACCCATTTATTTTTCTGGGTCAGAAAAATCAACCCGACCTGTTTATTTTCAGGTTGACCCAAAAACGACCCAACTGACCCGTTTAATTATGTTAAAAATTAAAATTATTTATTTATTTATTATATTATAAAATATATTTGACACTTTTTCTTTTAAATATTATATCTCATTAATTTATTGTATTTATTATTATTTTTATATAATGCCAATATAAAACAATTATAGGATAATATTTCAATCAAATTTCATAGACTTTGTGTTTAATATACTTCCTTTTGTTTTTATTAAATGTATATATAGTTTGACGCATAATATAAAAAATAAATTTATTATAATATAGGTAATATAAATGAATTTAAATAAAATATATTTCATAAGAATCGTTAAAAATGTTAAGATATATACTATTTTAAATTTATCTTAATATACTATAAAATAAGACATCATTTATTTAATTCGAGTTGTAAATCATCGCATCACATCAATTTTATTTTATTTTTAATTTTATTTTACTTGATATGTTTTTATGTTATAACATATACATATATTTCAATAAACATCATGTTGAGGGTTAAATTATTCTGAATTCGGAGCCCCGAGAACTATGGACGAAAACGAGCAAAAAATAGCATAACGAGAACGAAAATAATAATAACAAATAAATCAATGGAAAATATAAGCATATCTAACTGGTTAGAAACAGTAGAAAAGCGTTGAGCTTTCGGATCTTTCAATCTAATTGCTAATAAACGTGAAGCTATGTTCTCTCTCTCTCTCCCTTCTCGCGTGCCCTTGACTGACGTCTATAGGGGGTATTTATAGAGGAAGACTATCATCTAGGGTTTCCATGATCTTCTCTCAGCGGTTAGGGTCGTCTCCGTGAAAATTGGGGTGGTTTATCCACATGGTAGTTGAGCTTCTCCGGAAGTCTCGCGAGCTAGACGTTGTGCGTCCGTTACCTCCTCTTGACCGTTCGCAGGTCGCAGTTAGCATACATGACTCTTCACTCGAAAATCAAACTGCTTCCTACCTTGATCGAACTGCCTCCGACCCGCTAAATCGCCTATTTGGAGGGCTTTGATCCTGGCGGACTGGGCCACCGTGATCTTACTGGGCCGATAGCATTATCGTCCCTCTATTAGGACTTGTTGGGCCTTGAATCTGGTTTCTTATCGGGCCGGATGTGGGTCGTACACCAACAATAGCCCCTTTGGCTTGGCTGGGCATGCCCGTCATGACTTGTCAAGACAAAATAGTGATCGAACTCGTGTTAGCGTGAAGTTTTTTCCCAGATTTTGGCCCTTCGGACTTCCTCATGGGTAGTCCGGCTTTATTCGGGTGTTTATGAACACCTCCCAGCTTCGAGGACCAATTCCTCTATGGGGGTCCTCACCCACGTAGCCCCGGGAGGCTGCTGCGAGTGTCGTCGCCGCGGGCCCGAAACTGCAACGTTTAGTGGGGCAGTTCAGGTTCTGCCCCAGGTGTGGCCATCTGGTGAGCCCCGACGAACTCATTGGGTTCATAAGGTGGGGTTTTTAAGTACTCGTCGAAGTATTTCGAACGTTCGCAGGTCAGTCTTGCCGACCTGGTTGGATTAGTTCGTGTAGTATTCGAAGTGGATCGAATGTTGATCACTGGTATTTCTAACAGATTAATTATAATAACAGCGGCAAATAAATTTGTAAACCCTAAGGTTATCGATCCAGGGGAATTGTATGGGGAAATTATCCTATGTACTAGCTATGGTTCTAAAATTCATTGTTTGAGGAATTCAAAATCAGGGTTTTGTAAAAGTAAAGAAAACAATACTTGAAAATTAAAGGAGTTTTGGAAAGCAAATTAAAGAGCACAGATTCTAGGGAAGAATTCATATTATGGATGACATGTAGGAATCAATTAATTTAACAGGTGGAATACTGCAATGATGTTATATCTCCTTGTTTGGCAAATATAACCTAGATTACTAATTAGTGACTCATCTCCGCTCGGTCTCAAAGTACACCAAACTAGTCAATCCGATAAGTAAATCAGTTCAGTTCCTACGTCTAGTACATCTGTTTGGATAGTGTAGATCGTATCATGCATTCCTAATCCCACTATTAATATTCACCTCTCGGTCCTTCTATCAATAGCTAAACATCTAAATCAATCGTCACCTCTCGGTCCTTGAATTAATCTAGAATTATAGAATAAACACATGAATCATGAACCTAATTAATTAATCCTAACATGCATCCATAATAATATCAACCCCTAGAACCCGCTAGGATTTCTAGCCACTCATCGTATATAGAAATCCAAAAGAAAACATATTGAATTGCATAAACGTAAAGAACTTACAAGAAAAATAAAGGTTTTCGTGTTTCCCAAGTCTTCAAACTCTAAAAACTCTAAACTATGATTGCATATGATAAAAGATGTAATTGGTTCGAATTTTACAGGTATTTATAGTGGTGGATGTGTATCCTATCAAATCTAGGGCTAAAGATATGAATAAATCCGAATTTAATCAGATTTTCGCTCCAGCAGAAGACCCCGCGTCGACCGCTTCTGTTTCCCGTCGATCGACGGACCTTCTTGAGCTTCGTCGATCGCTTCTGAATGGCGTTGGTCGACGCAGCTTTTCGCCCTCCTGCGCGGTCTCACGGTTTTGGCCATAACTTTCTCTCCCGAACTCCGATTGACCCGATTCCAGTTGCGTTGGAAAGCTAACTCAAAGATCTTTCCATCCATGTGCTCTATTAGCTCGGATTCCAACTTTGGAAGAATTCGTGCATGTTTCTTTCAACATCTGCTGCTTTCGGTACGGGTTTCCATTGGATTTGGCCTAAAACCTGCAAAAACACCAACACGCGCATAATACCATCTAATATAGACTCATGCACATAATATATATATAAACTCAATAAAACTATATAAAATAATAGAAAATAATATAGATAAGCGAGTAAAATAATGAGCTTATCAAATGTGTATTGGTTGATTATTTATGTCGAACTGTCTTTTTGCGACCTGCATTCAGCGAGGTGCTTTCAAATTTTGGGCGGCAAAGTTCAGTGGCAGTTACGTAATTTCCACGAAAACCAGGGGCAGTTTTGAGAAGTTGAGAGGGCGCTATGTGGTATAACCGTCGTTTGGGATGTGCGCCTTCTCACTTCTCCCATTACAATTTCACTTTCCTCTCCTCTCTAGCAAGCGATTCCCGACGATCAATTCTTCCGTCCCAATCAAGCCCCGACGACTAAGTTCTGTTAGTGGGTCTCCGTTTAGTCCCCGATTCGAAGGTAACCGATCTTATCTCTCTGCTTTCTTTTTGTCCCCATGAGGCGAAAAAATATTTGATTTCTGCGGCAAGTGGTTTGCTCATTTAGGGTTCGTATTTGTTCGCTGGAGAGTAGAGCTGACCGGGGCTCTTTCTCCCCATTCTTTTTCTTTTTAGGTTAACTTTATCCAAGATTTGTTTCTGTTTCTATTTGTGATGAGCTCCTCTGATTCCGATTCCCAAAACTGGGAAGGATCCTCATCGGAGGGGCGCGGTCTTACTCCGTCGTTCACCCCATCACCGCCCCACGTCTTCAAGCCGTCGGACTTTACTGGTCCAGACTGGAGTTTATTATTCCAAGGCCCAGAATTTCCAGGACCGAGCAATGCGGTGGCCCTGTCGAGCGAGAGTTCGAGCTCGGACTCTCACGATCATCAGGTCTTGTCGGAGGTCTTCCAGGGGTTAGGGTGCACTTTGGCCAGTGGCGAGGCGACTGGCTCGGGTCGGGGCTTGACAAAGGCAGCCTCTGCGGAGCCCGAGGTGGTTGGCGAGTATGTCCTCCCCTCCGACTGGAAGACCCACCGCATTCTTAGGGCCACGTCCACAGTTACCCGGGAGATGATGAGGGCGCTAGCCATCTCCGTGCCTTACCAAGGGGTGAAATACTCTGTGCCCCGTCCTTCAAGTAAATGCTTCGACCCCGCCGTCGCATTTTACCATTTTTTACACGGTGGCAATGGAGAATGGGGTCGGCCTTCCGATTCACCCTTTCTTCAGCGAGGTGCTGGGATCCTACAACCTCTCTCCCTTCCAGCTAGCACCCAATGGGTGGTGTCATCTGGTTGGAGCCCTACTGGTGTGGCTCGACCTGAGGCTTGGGCTCCCCACTGTCCGGGAATGGCACCACATGTACCGGATTAATCAGAGCCCTGATAAGCATTACTACTACTTTACGAGGTGGTCCGGTGGGAAGTCAACACTGATCAAGAAGGCCCCGACAAACTCCCCAGGGTGGTGGACGACGTATTTCTACTTGAAGTTGAATGAGGAAGCCCCATAATTTCTCCGTCAAGGAGGGAACCCAATCAGTGGGTCGACATTCTCAAAGATGGGTTCGATAATTTGATTCTTGTTAGGTCGAACCCAAATTGTTATTTGTTTTTGCAGCTCTTCCCCGGACGGACCTTACTAGCAAAGAGCAGGCTCGGGTAGACAGAGCCTACGACGTATCGGAGAGCGACCGTCATTGGCTAGTTGTTCGGAATGGTAAATCAGTCACCGCCAAAGCCCTATACGACAACGAACTCCGGGCTACTCCTTTCACCAAAGAGATGACTCGCTCCCGTCGTCCCCAAGTGTTCGCAGAGCGGGTCACGGAGGCCCTTCGCGAGAAGAAGCGGGCGCGAGATGAAGAGGAAGCTTGCCGCCGTGCTTCGAACCCGCCGAAGCGCCCCCACGCCGATACTAACCTGCCACCTCCTCCCTCGCTCAAATGGATGGATCCGACCCCAATGAAGGTCGAAGTTGCCCGTCCTCCAACTAGGCCCAAGACCTCGCGGAGGGGCGACAGTCGCGACCATGGGAAGGAGTCCGGGCACTCTAAACGGAGGAGACGCAGGTCCAGGGAGCACGAGCCTTGTCCGACCAAGCAGGGTCAGCTCGTGGTGACGCCCATGGCCCCTTCAAACGTGCGTGTGGATCCCTTCCTAACCCGCGCGCGCAAGATTCTTCATGACCCCAGGGTCATTCCCCAGACCGGGCTTGTTCTGGATCGCCTGGCGCGTTATGAACTCCAACAGCTTTAGGTGCGAGTTTTAAATTATATTTGTCGGTCTGCGCGACGCTAATCATCGTGAGTAATCATGCAGGCTCGGGTGGAGTTTGACTCGATCGAGCAGGAGCTCGGTGTCTTCCACCGGGAGTGCGTTGATGAGATCTACCGGCTCTGCAAGGAGTCGGAGTCCGCGAAGAGGCTGGTGGACAGCCTTAACGAGAAGCTGAATGCGGCCGATGATAGGGTTGCGACCACGGAGGGCAGGGCCGTCAAGGCCGAGCGCGAGGCTGAAGATCTCCGACAGAAGGTCTCTGTGGCCCAGGACGATGTCGATCGACTAGCCGAGGATTTAAAGTTGAGGGGCGAGCAGCTCCTCTCTTACGACGCTCGGCTCAAGTCCCAGCGGGAGACTTACATGGCCGAAGTCCAGAAATACGAGGAGCAGATTGCCTCGATGAGTACGGTCGAGGGACTGGACTTTGATGCCCTCATCACCTCCCCTGCATTTGCTGAGACTTACGAGGTACTTCGTCCTTTCCTATCCCTTTGCTGTTTACTTCTAGGTCCTAACTAACCTCTTCGCAGACGCTCGCTGAACAGGTAGAAAGCGAGGTCCGGGGAAGGATAGCCGCGAAGTACCCGGACCTTGACTTAAGCATCATCGATGAGCCGGAGCCTGAGAAGGAGAAGGAGGGGGAGCAGCTCAATCAACAGGAGTCCGAGCAGCAGGGGAAGCAGCAGGAACCACTGCAGGACTCGAGCCGCCCCGACCAGGCCCCAACGTCAAGCAATCTTGTATCTGGTTTGGATCCAGATCCGAATGCCAGCCTCGGTCCGACTCCTGATCCTAACGTTGCTGTCTAACTACCTCATCTGCCGAAACTTTTATTTTTTGTTGCTTTTGTCGAACCATCTTATTTGTTTTTAAGTGACTCTGTTTTGGAAATTTGAATGGAATGCATTTTTCTTTTTCGAGTTTTTGTTTAATCGTTCTTCAAAACAATTGTGGTGAGAGTGAGCGACGCCATGGCGTCACCCCTCTGATGCTTAAGTCAGTATTGCTTTTGAAGATTTAATCGTAAGTAAAGAAATGAGATGAGTCAGAAAATGTTATCTGGGGATGCTCGATTCAGTCTTCGTGTTTCCGGGTCTCTATAACGGGCCAAAATATAATTGTTTCCTGTAAAATAATTGTGAGGGGGCATCGCCCCACCGATGTTTAAGTCAGTAATTGTAAAAAAAGATAGTGCAAATCGAATTGTAAAGTAAAAAAGGTTTTAGAAGTGGAGCGTAACTGAGAGATCGAGTTCATCGATCTCGTTCTTTCAGAAGTAGTACTTCTTTAGGTGATTTATGTTCCAACTGTTTTCGATCTCCCTTTCATCATGATCCTCTAGGTGGTAGGCACCTCGACCCACTACCGTGGTTACTTTGTAGGGTCCTTCCCAGGTTGGCGCGAGCTTTCCTTGACTTTTGTCCTTCGTGTTTTGGAAAACCCTTCTAAGTACCCAATCTCCTTCTTTGCGCACCTTCTTGTTGAAGAACTTCTCGACCTGCTTCCTTCTCTGGGCCATACTTAGTAGTGCCCGGTCTCTCTGGTCATCAATCAACTCCAGATTCTTCATTAATTTGTCGTTGTTTTCCCTTTCCTCGCAAATTTCCACGCGTAGACTACCAGCTCGAACTTCTGCCGGGATGACGGCTTCTTCACCATATGCTAGGGCGAAGGGCGAACTTCCCGTCGAAGTTCTAGGAGTAGTTCGATATGCCCATAGGACTCCTGACAGCTCCTCTACCCACTTCGATTTATGAGTTTCGAGCCACTTTTTCATCGTGGCCATGATTGTTTTGTTGGTTGACTCCGCTTGTCCGTTTGCTTCAGGGTACCTTGGTGTGGAAAAGATTAGTTTGATGTTGTACTTGTCACAGAACTCCTGTACTTTTCGTCCTGTGAATTGAGTTCCATTGTCCGTTCTGATCTCCTTTGGTACTCCGAATCTGCATAGGATGTGCGACCATAAAAATTTGATCACTTCCTGTTATCTGACATTGGCGAACGCCTCGGCCTCAACCCACTTTGTGAAATAATCAGTGGCCACAAGGATATACTCTTTCTGCCCGACCCCTTTTGGGAGTTTGCCTACTATGTCCATCCCCCAAGCCATGAAGGGCCAAGCCACGATCGTCGCGTGGAGTGGTTCTGCATGGCTTTGATTGGTTACTTCGAACCTTTGGCATGCCTCACAGCTGCGGACGTAGTTCTTAGCATCTTTACGAAGTGTAGGCCAGTAGAATCCTGCGGATATAACTTTATGCGCCAGCGGTCGAGCCCCTTGGTGGCTCCCACAATCTCCTTCATGTATTTCCATGAGAACGACTTGTCCTGCGGCGGGGTCAAGGCACTTGAGCAGTGGTCCTTCAACAGATCGCTGGTATAGGTCCCTATCGTAGATCGTATATTTGGCAGCGGCTCTGGTTAGCCGCAAGGCCTCGATTTGATTCTCGGGTAGGATGCCATCTGTGAGGTATTTCCGCATTGGCTCGATCCACTATTCGCCAATCGACAAGTCCAGAACTTCCGCGGCTCTGGGTGTTGCGGGTTCTTTGGCCCACGTTACAGTGATGGGCTTATTTTCCCTAGTTTGCTTGGTGGAGGCCAGGTTTGCTAGTGCATCAGCCTCCGAGTTTTCTTCTCGTGCTATGTGTCTTAGCTTGCATTCATCGAACTCTCTGCGGACTTCTCGTGCTAGATCATAATATTTTTGCAGTCGGGCTCTTTGACCTGGTAATGATCCTCCATTTGCATTACTACTAGTTGTGAATCTCGGTGCACCTATAGGCGGCGAGCCCCTAGCTCTTTTGCGAGCTGCATTCCTCGAATTAATGCTTCGTACTCCGCCTTGTTGTTTGTTGCCTCAAAATTTAGTCGAATGGCTCTTTCGAATACTTCTCCCCAGGGACTTCGCAACCTGATACCAGCCCTGTTGCCGTGCATATTACTGGCTTCATCGACCTAAAGAATCCATGGCTCTTTTGCTGCCTCTCCAATTTCTAGGTTCGCAATTTCTTTCTCCGCATCCATCTGGAGTTTGGTTGTAAACTAGGCTATGAAGTCCGCCAGTACTTGTGATTTGATCGTAGTGCGTGGTTCAAACTCAAGGCCGTAGTCTCCGATCTCCACTGCCCACATCAATAGTCTGCCCGACAGACTCGACTTTGAAAACACAGTGCGCAGTTGGTAGGATGTCACTACCTTGATGGGGTGCGACTCAAAATATGGCCATAGCTTCCTCGATGCGGTTACCGGGGTGAGCGCTAATTTTTCCAATGTCGTGTACCTTGTCTCAGCGTCGAGGATTAGTTTACTCGCATAATGCATGGGGTGCTGCCTCCCTGCTCTTTTCCTGACCAGGACCGCTCCGAGCGTATGTTCCGATACAGATAAGTAGAGTAGTAGGGTCTCCGCCTCCTTGGGCTTGGATAGGAGAGACGGATTTGCCAGGTATTCTTTCAATTGCTCGAGCGCCCTTGCGCATTCATCTGTCCACTCGAACTTTTTTCCTTTGCGAAGCACTTGAAAGAATTTGTGGGTCTGATCGGAGTATCTGGAGATGAACCGGCTAAGGGCCGCCAATCTCCTTGTTAGCTTTTGAACTTCCTTCGGACTTTGCGGGTGCGTGATGCCCTTATCTGCGAAGGATCTGCCTCGATCCCTCGTCCGGTGACAATGTGTCCCAGGAACTTCCTTGAGGCTACCCCGAAAGTGCACTTTGCGGGGTTCAACTTCATTTGGTATTTGTTCAGGATCTCGAAGGCCTGCCGTAGGTGGAGTACATGGTCTTTTGAGTCTTTTGATTTCATCAGCATATCATCGATGTACACCTCCATTGTCTTCCTTATGAGTGGCTCGAACATCTTGTTTACGAGCCTCTGGTACGTCGATCCGGCGTTCTTGAGTCCGAATGGCATAACTTTGTAGCAATAGATGCCCTTACTCATCATGAAAGCAGTCTTCTCTTGGTCTTCGGGGTGCATTAGGATTTGGTTATACCCCGAAAATGCATCCATGAAACTCAGTAACTCGTGCCCAGCGGTGGCATCGATAATGCAATCTATGTACGGGAGCGGGTACGGATCTTTGAGACATGCTTTGTTGAGGTCTGTGTAGTCGAAACAGACTCTATTCTTTCCATTCTTTTTCTTCACTACCACGACATTGGCAAGCCATGTCGGGTATTTTACTTCCCTCACGGATCCGACGTCCAGTAATTTTGGATCTCATCATTGATTGCCTCATTCTTTTTTGCTGGGAATTTCCTCCTTCTTTGTTGTATCGGCTTACGGTTGGGATCGACCTGCAACCGATGGGTCATAACTTCCGAGTCGATTCCTATCATATCTTTGTGGGACCATGCAAACACGGCCTGCTCAGTGGTGAGGAACTCGACTAGCTGTGTTCGGACTTCTGGATCTAACTCGGCGCCTATGTTTGTCTTTTTCTCTGGATCGTTTGGATCGAGCTTGACCTCCTCCGTTTCTTCGGACTCCCCCGCTGGGGGCAGTGGTTCGCTTTTAGCAAAGTGCTGTTGGGCGCATACGGCCTTGGAGCTTGCGTAGTAGCATTCTTTGGCAGCATTTTGCTCGCCTCGGATCGTGCATACTCCGCTGGATGTCGGGAACTTTACTACTTGGTGGAACGTCGAGGGCACGACCCTCAACTGATGCATCCACGACCGCCCCAGCAGGGCGTTATAGGCGCTGGGGGCATCTATAACCATAAATGATACATCGTGGTGCGTTACTCCACAATATGTGGGTAGTACCAAGGTCTCGACCGTCATTTGTACGCCGCCATTGAACCCGATCAGTGGGGTCTGCGTGCGAACTATCTTTTCTTCGGGGATCTTCATTTCCTTGAGCGCGTGCATGAATAGAATGTTCGTCGAGCTACCATTATTGACCAAGATCCTCGTTACGAGGCAATTTGAGATCAGCATCAAAATTACTAGAGCGTCATCATGAGGATGGCTCAAGCCTGGTGCTTCTTCGCTTGCGAATTCAATCAGAGCATGCTCCATTTTTTTACGCGAGGCTACGGCCTCCTCTCGGGTCAGTCGCCTGGCTTTCTTGGCGGCGGACCTCGTGATTCCACTGATCTCCGATCCCCAGGGATGCAGTTGATGGTTCGAACTGGCACTGGAGATTTAGGTGCATCTGTCTTCGCAGGCCCCAATTCATCGACCCGCTTTTCTCGAGCCCAAGTTCTTTTCCCTCGATCCGACAAGTACTCGGCCAAGAAACCCTTCTTCAATAGCTCAACTACCTCGAGGCGCAAGGCGCTGCAGTCCGCAGTGGTATGGCCGTGGTCATTGTGAATTTCACAAAATTTTTGTATGTCTCGCGAGGCTGGGTCAGCCTTCATCTTTGGGGCCACCTCACTTTTTCTAGCATTCTCCGGAGCACGTTCTGAACTAACTCTGCTGGTTCGATCGATAGCATATACTCCGGGACATATGGGCCAAGGTTATTGCCTTGTGGTAGCTTACTGTAGGGGTGCGACCTGGGAGGGCGCCTGTCCCGCTGTTCGCGCCGACTTTCGTCGCGCGTGTTAGGCCTTTCGCTGTTGCGGCGTGCTCGGCGGTAGGGCTCATCCTCTTCCCACTTGATGAGTGCCCAGGCCCTATTCAAGGCGTCATCCATTGTCTGACAAGGGTAAATGGATAGCTCACGATAAAGATCGGAATCCACATCGAGGTCTTTCGTGAAGGCCCGCACAACGGTGCTATTGGGGTAGTTCGGCACTGCCACCAACTCTTTGTTAAAGCGCGAAATGTAGGCCCTCAAGGGCTCACCTGGCCTTTGGATCACCGCATAGAGGTCATCTAGGTGCTTATCCAGGCGTCTACTGCTCGAGTACTGCCGCAGAAATAGCTGATGCAATTCTGCAAACGTGGAAATTGAACTCCGGGGCAGGTTGATGAACCACTAGAGTGCGGGCCCCGTGAAGCTCGAGCCGAAGCTCTTACACATGCAAGCCTCCATCTTAGCGCCTGGTATTGCCAGTGCCAACATCTTCTGCCTACATACGGCGATATGGTTCTCCGGATCGGAGGTTCCGTCATAGAGAACGAAACTCGGTGGGGTGAATCTGGATGGCAACTCCACCCCAGCAATCTCCGGGGAGAAAGGGGACTCCGCGTTACTTTTACGCGGTATTGTCCTCTCCGGCGGAGGGAGTCCGGGGACTTTGGCGAGCAACTACTCAAAGTATCTGAGTCTTTGTTCGAACCGCCACTCGATCTGCTGGATGGCTTGTACCTTGGGCTGGCCCAGCTGGCCGGCCTGGTCCCTACGGATCGGTGGATCCCTCAGGGTTCTTTCATTGTTCGCCCTTTCAGTTCGATCAAAATCGCCCTATAGGTTCCTCGTAATATTCTGAGTGCCCCTGTTGGGAATTATCCCTAAAATCTTCCTTAGGACTTATTTGTAAAAGGTTTTGTTGGATCAAACCTTATCTAGTTGGTCGATCATTTGCTGAAATCTAGAGAGTCTAACACAACTTGTAAAAGTCCTGTATAAGTTGAACATCGAGTTGTAATAGACTAGTGTGCTATGAAGAATCCCTAGCAGAAAAGATAAGATGATTTCAGCGTCAAACTCACAGACTGCTAGAGAAGCTGGCGAACAAGAGCGCTAGCATTTAGTTGAAGGTTTGCTAGAATGCTGAGAAATCAGCATTCGGACCTTTCAGCAATCTATGAAGAATCACATATAACGCAAGTCAAAGGATCTCAAGGAATATACCTTTAGCAACGTTGAAGCCGAACTACGACTCTGACAAAAAAGGACGCACAAGGGACGAGACTTTCCCTAAGTAGTGTGGGAAGTACATCTCTGCTCAGAAAGGCGTTCTATCAGTTTAATCCATTCTTGGAGAAAGAAGCCGTTGTGTCTAACGGGTATGGAGATTCAAAGTTTTGAATCTCCAACTATAAAAGGCAGATTCAAGAACTGGATAGACTACTGCTTTTACAAATCTACAAGTGCTCTTATCACTTTACTCACTCACGAACGCACAAGCTAAAGATTCCCTTGACAAAGTGATCCTTAAAAGTAGTCAGTTGAGAGCCATCTTAAAGTCTATCTGAAGACTCTCAACAACCTGTGGTGTCGTTCATTGAAATACTTACACTCCATTGAAGATATTCCTGATTGCATTCAAGGATATCTCAATCATTGGGATTCATTTCTTTCAGAAAAGAATCCAACAGTCACTCTTGAAAGATTGTGACTCACACGGGCATTAGCCGCAGACTTTTTAAGTTCAGAGGCAAACTATAAACGCCTCGTTAGCAAAGGACAAGTTTCACGAAGGTGTGCCCTTGACTTGCCCGGAGCTGTGTTCGGAGAAATTCAGATTCACGGAGGATAGCTGTCAAGTAGCCAGGCCGAAAGCTCACTGCCTACTTAACTGGAAAGGCGATTCCTCGTACTCTGTATACTTTTCTAGTGAAATTCTTAGCGATTCGGCTAAGGTGTGGACGTAGATCTATTTGATCGAACCACTATAAATCTTGTGTTCATTTACTGCTTTTGTTTACTGTTTTATTGATTATCTGTTCAAAGCCTGATTTAAAACCTAGCTACAGAGTTGCTAGAGTATACCTGTAAACAAACTTAAGTAACAACTTGAGCTAAGAAAATATTTTGCTAATAACGATATTAAGTGCAAGTGACTTTGTTTTATTCTGCTGCATTTCGTGTTAAGTTTCAAACACGACGACTCTGATATTTAGGGACCAACAAGTGGTATCAGAGCAGGAGGTTGAAAAACCGACTGCTTCTGAGTCGCTTTAAGACCAGATCTATCGCTTTCCTTGCACTTTTATATTTTTTATATATTCAGCTCAGGAAATCACTCAAAGAGCATACAGAATGATGAACCATTCCCTTGGAGAGTATGACAGAGAGAACTTCTCATCCTGGAAGAAGATGGCTCTCATACAACTTCAGAGCATACACCCTGAGATGGCTGACATACTGTTAAGAGGTCCTATTCAGATTATGAAAGTTAATACTTTTATAGGACAAGGACGTGCTGAAGATGCTGCTGGAGGAGAACCAAGACCCCCAAGACCTGAAATGGTTCCTAAACCATTTGACGAATACACCAGTGAAGACAAGAAGAGAGCTCAACTGGAGCACGTGGCAAAGAAACTCATTCTTGACTCTCTTCCAAAATTGATGAAAGACAAGGCGCTTGACATGGAAACTGCTAAAGAAATGTGGGACTACGTGTGCGAGTCCTCTCAGGAAACGGAACAAATGAGACGCAACAAACTACAGGTAGCTGTAGACAAGTATGAATCTTTTTCTATGCGTGCAGGAGAAACTATTCAAATCATGGAGGAACGCTTCAACACAATAATTGGAGAACTAAGGAATCTTGAAAAGAAGTATGACAATGGAGAAATGAACAATAAAATCATTTCTAAACTCTATCCAAGAGATGACTGGTTCGCAAAGGTGACGAGTTTGAGTGAGAAAGACCTCAACAAAATGACTACATCTGAGGTATTTGCTCAACTTAAAGCTCATGAATTTATTATACATCAGTCGAAGAAGAATGAAACAGCTGTAGCACAAGCCGGTTCAAACTATGCTGGGAACGCTGAGGATTTAGCATACTTCGCTAAGAAGGACTACAACAAATTCAAAACAAAGAGACCTTTCTATAAACCAGAAAGACCTACTCCAGCATCTCCCTCGAAAGAAGGAACTTCCAGTGCAGGTACACAAGCAGTTGATCTAAAGATCAATGAACTGGAAGAACAAATGAAGAAAATGCAACGGATGCTGAATGAAGCAAAGGCCGAAAAGGAAGTAAAAGAAATTACATCATCAACATCTAACCGCTCTATAGAGCGAAAAATTAGAACTTGCTTTGAGTGTGGCTCTCCAGATCACTTGAAACATGATTGCCCAAAGGTCAGCAAAGAAGAACGAGATCGCCTAAAGCAACGATTTGAAAGACGCGCTGCTAAAGCCGTAACCAAGGCATTGCTAACCAGGACAGAGATTGCTGATGAAGAAGAGTTCTATTGCTCATCAGAAGAAGAAGATAGCGAAGAAGCCTTATTCGTACTAATGGCAAACATCGCTGAAGATCGACTTGCTGATACGGACAACGATGCTGAGGAATCAAATGAATCAGCTCTAGCTGCTGAGGAAGCAGAGGTATTGTCCACTAACTCATCTAGCAATCAAATTATAGACAAGTCGGAGGAATCACATTTCGATTCCGAACAAGATTATTTAGTGCAGCTATCATTAGAATTTGCAAAAATGTATGAAATCAAAAATGAGATTGTGGGAGAAAATGCTTCATTAAAACTTCACATTACAAGTTTAACCGAGGAAGTCGAAAGACTAAGGTTAGAAAGTGAAGAACTCCTCAAATTAAAAGAAGAATTCTCACAGTTGTCAGGAAGATTTCAAACGTTAGAAAAAGAAAATCAAGCATTAAAAAACAAACCAAAAGAGGATTGTATATGCATGTACGCATCCAGCAAGGCTGCTCTCAATGCCCTTGTAAACAGTCAAAGACATCACTCGGATAGGTCTGGACTTGGATGCGAATCATCAAAAAGAATGTCAAAATCCAATGATAATTCCTTTATGCAGAATCCAATTTTGTTTGTAACTGCTGGGTATAGCTCTAATGAAAAAGGTAAAGGAGTAGTAGTGTCTGCTGAAACTTTGTCTGTTAAATCAATAGCTAAAACAAAGAATAAACCTCAGCAGAATATGTCCAATGAAGCTCAGCAGAGGTCTGTATCAAAGAAAGCCAATGGATCATCTGCTGGATCTCAGCAGAGGACAGAGTTTGCTAGGCCTTTATCCAATGGACCTCAGCAGAGGATCCCAAGGACAAATAATGGACGCAACTCTAAACCTCAGCAGAAGAATCAAGTGATGAACAATAGGCAAGCATTTGATAGACTTCAGCAGAGAAATCCTAGAGGATACACTAAATCCTATCCAACCAACTCTAGGAGTACTGAGCGTCCTAATTTCAACGCAAGGATAGTGCATCCTAATTTTCATCAGAGTAGGCCTACACAATACAATGCTTTAAGACCCAGCTATCCACAGTATACATGGCATCGAAGAAATGTCTATACAAAGCCTGAGCCCATTCCACATTATTTTACAAGGGCAAGGACGGCTAAATTCACTCATTCATTTAGAAATAGAAATTTTATGCCAAAGGTCAAGAAAGTGGTGAATAGTGAAACCAAGACAAAAGTCTTGAAAATCACTAAGATGTGGGTTCCGAAAGGAACTATGCTTCATGCTAATCCTGCAGGACCCGACACTAAACGGGTACCTAAATCTACCTGATTTGTTTGCAGGAACAGGACTCCATAGCTACTGAAACATGTATATCCAATGAATGGGTCCTAGACAGCGGTTGCTCTGCTCATATGATCGGGAATGAAGAATTATTCTCAGACATAAGAAGATTATTCAACGGCCCAAGAGTCAAGTTCGGAGACAACAGTGAAGGAGAAGTCGTTGGACGAGGTTGCATTGAAAGGAATGGCTTGAGAATCGTCAACGTAGCGCTCGTTTCCAACCTGAAGCATAATCTGCTCAGCATAAGTCAACTATGTGAAAATGGGTATATCGTATCCTTTAAAAATACTGGTTGTACTATTGCTGATGCTATTTCAGGAGAAGTAAAATTACGAGGCATTCGCAAGGGTGGATTATATATTGTCGATTGGCAAAGCGGCCTACAACACTCCTGCTTTTTAGCTCTCAATAAGGAGGAAACAACATGGCTATGGCATAAGAGGTTCAATCACTTAAATTTCAAGACCATTAACTATCTTGCCAAACATAAGCTTGTTGTAGGTCTACCAAATAACACCTTCCGCAAAGAAGGAATATGCAAATCATGCCAACAAGGAAAGCAGCCCAAATCATCCTTCAAAACAAATCCTGAAAAGGAGACATCTCAAAGGATTCTGGAATTGCTTCATATGGATCTTTTTGGTCCAGTTACACCACCCACTGTAAGTAAACGTCTATATACACTAGTGGTGGTTGATGACTTCTCCAGATACACATGGGGACGCCTATTGAAGACGAAGGACGAAGTGAAGCTTATTTTGCCCGAATTGATTCTCAAGGAGCAGAACAGTAAAGAAGTTACTATAAAGCGTATTCGATCTGACAATGGAACAGAATTCTGTAATGGAGTGCTGATGGATTTCTGTGCTGAAGCTAGGATATCACATGAAAAATCTACAGCAAGGACTCCTCAACAGAATGGTTTAGCAGAAAGGAGGAATCGGACGTTGAAGGAAGCTGTTCGCTCAATGTTAGCAGACTCCAAACTTCCTGCTAAATACTGGGGTGAAGCAGTCATGACGGCCTGCTACACACAGAATAGGAGTGCTGTCACGAGCAGATTCAACAAGACTCCCTATGAAGTGTATCATGGTCGTAAGCCCTCTATAACTCATCTACGAGCATTCGGTTCTACATGTTATATTCACAATAACGGTAAATCTAAACTTAATACCTTTTCACCTAAATCTGACGAGGGTGTACTCCTTGGTTATGGACATCCCACTCATAAAGGTTATAGGGTATTAAATAAGACTACTGGCATTGTGGAAATAACATGCAATGTTATTTTTTATGAGTCTACTTTAGTGCGCAGTGAAAATAAGGGAGAAAAGATTAGCAATCATGAGACTAATGATGTCAATGATCATACACTTCTAAATTCCTTCGAAAATATGAGTATTGATCCGACTAAGTCTATGAATGACTGCAATCCAAACGAGACGCACGCAGCAGGGGATCAAACTGCTGACCAGGCCAGTGATGCTAACGATCATGCTGAGGCCAAACCCACTCACATCATTACCGAATCAACTATCATAGAAGTGATTAACGATGAAGACGACGAGGAAATCCCAGATCCCGCAAGAGATGCTGAAGATGATGCTGATGCAGTTACAACTAATGCTACACCGTTGGAGGTCGTAGCATATCAAACTGAAGCAGAACATTTGGATGTTGAAGTATCCACTGTAGAGATACCAGCCGCGGAATTTCCTATTCCTGAGATGCCTGCTGCTGAAATATCTACCGAAGATGTTCTTAATCATAAAGAGCCTATCGCAGAAGTTTCAAACAATGGCGAAGGAAATGCTGACATTCCAAATGCTGAGCATCAGACAAATGACGAAAGGAATATTACAGCAGATGACGATCAAGAAGGAGCACCAGATGCTGAGAATTTAACACAAGTTAGACCTACTTGGTTACGTGCTCATCCTCCAGAAGGAATCCTTAGAAATGTTAATGATCCATTATTGACAAGGCGAGGAAATGCCAATGCAATGTTAGCGTGCTACATTTCAAGTGAAGAACCCAAGAAAGTCGAAGAAGCTCTGCTAGATTCCGATTGGGTGAATGCTATGCAAGAGGAGCTTGCAGAATTCACACGAAACAATGTGTGGGAGCTAGTAGACAGGCCAGAGCATCAAAGTGTGATAGGAACTAAATGGGTATTCAAAAACAAGAAGGATGAGTCTGGCACGGTTGTAAGAAATAAAGCAAGACTCGTGGCCAAAGGATATAGACAATGCGAGGGCATTGACTATGATGAGACATTTGCTCCAGTGGCAAGACTGGAAGCAATTCACTTATTCTTAGCATATGCTGCTTATCACGAGTTTGATGTAATGCAAATGGATGTGAAGAGTGCTTTTCTAAATGGAGAACTCAAGGAGGAAGTCTACGTCGAACAACCTCCAGGATTTGAACATGGAAATCAAGTTTACAGACTCAAGAAGGCACTGTATGGTCTGAAGCAAGCACCAAGAGCCTGGTTGGAACCTTATCTAAGTTCCTGCTATCCAATGGATTTCAGAAAGGGAGGATAGATCAAACTCTCTTTCGCATCAAAGATGGAGATAGCATTCTGCTAGTTCAAATATATGTTGACGACATAATTTTTGGGTCAAAGAACCAAGATCTATGCGATAAATTCTCCGATCTCATGACCAGCAACTTTCAAATGAGAATGATGGGAAAAATGTCTTATTTCCTTGGTTTGCAAGTTCAACAGTCCAGAGAAGGCATCTTCATTCACCAGAAGAAGTACACTCGCGATCTTATTGCAAAGTATTGTCCAGAAAAGACTAAGAGTTTACGAATTCCTATAAGCACAACCTGCATTGCTGCTCTGGAGAAAGAAGGCGAAGATATAAATCCTACTCTGTATCGAGGAATCATAGGGTCACTGCTATACCTCACTGCTAGCAGACCTGATATTTCCTATGCTGTTGGATTATGCGCAAGATATCAAGCCAATCCAAAGAAGACACACTTTGATACTGCTAAGAGGATTGTCCGCTATCTGAAATGCACAGAAGGACTAGGAATCTGGTATCCTAGAGCCGATAGCCTTCTCTCAGTGGATATTCGGACTCAGACTTCGGAGGATGCAAGATTGACAGGAAGAGCACCAGCGGCACATGTCAATTTCTGGGACACAAGCTCATAAGCTGGTTTAGCAAGAAGCAGCACTCTGTTGCTACATCGACCACAGAAGAAGAGTATGTGGCGGCTGCTAGTTGTTGTTCACAGATTATCTGGATAAAACAACAGTTGCAGGACTATGGAATTATTCCTGAATGTGTGCCAATATACTGTGATAACAACAGTGCCATGTGTATTACAAAGAATCCCGTTCACCATTCGAGAACAAAACACATTGATATTCGTCACCATTTCATCAGAGATCATCAGGAGAAGAAGGACATTGACGTCAAGTATATATGCACTGAAGATCAAATTGCGGATATCTTTACAAAACCGCTTCCAGAGTCAAGATTTAAGGAGTTATGCATTAAATTGGGGCTTATGGAATTAGACGAGACCTTGGATGAATGAAATCTGGTTTTCATTCTTTCTGGATTTTATGAAGACTTAATATTCGAAGTATAAAGATGCTCATTATTCAGCAGAGCACTTATGGTTATTTTGCAGAAGTTGTTAACTGTCTTGATCATTATTACGGATTTCTGTGATCTATGAAATACATACTCAAGCCTTTGTACAGAAGATGCAGATAATGGAAAGATAACTCCTCATATATAGTAGAATGGTGGAAGAACGATCAACTTACACCCTTCAAGATTAAAGGGGGAGAGAAAGAGTGGATGCAAACAGAGAAGAGAGGAGTGCATACAACAAAAAAAAGAAACAGAGTTACATCAGCTTAACGACATCAGACATCACATAGTACGGGGATCTCTTGGGAAGAAGTCGGATGGACGAAGGGTTGATGGGCCAACGGCAAGATCAGGAAAGGTTTGCTCCAGCAGCCAGCTAAGCTGCATCCCATTTGGCAACCCTGTGTTGGGCTAGCAGTTGACAACATCCTTCACTTGGTCAAACACAAGCTTCGCCCAATTGGTATGGAGCCATCCATCGTCGACTACCATCATCGCTTGCCAGACACCTTTAGTGAGAGATAGCTCCTCGTCAGCATACATTCTGTTCACCATTCCATTACAGATGTCGTACAGTATACCGTACTCAGGATGAAGGCCTAGTGGAGACACCGTGGTGGAGAACTCGCTCCAATATCCTCTCTTCCAACGCTTCCAACAGGAGTACTCCGGCGCCACATCACCAGAGCGATAGTCGAAGACAGAACTGTTACCTTGAGGTAAACTGAAGTCTCGTGCGAAGGAATCAATATTCCACTTCACCAAACGGTTGTTCAGAAAACCGAAGATAGCGTCACCCTCAACTTGCGCTTGGCTGAAAAATTTCTGAAGCGCCTCTTCATGGAAATGTTGAGGAGTAACAGTAACATATTTGTCAATCCCCGACGATACCAATTTCTGCTTCACCACATCCGGAACCCTAGGATCGCTCGCATAGCATCGACGAAGGTTCGCCTCACAGAAGACTTGATTTCGGTTGATAGTCAAATGGTCCATGGGAGAAACTGGGGAACTTGGATTAGAGTAAGACGAAGCAGGGGATTCGTGGTGTGACACACTTGAAGAAGGAGAAGACATTTTCTGAAAAGATTTTTGGAAGGGCTGATTGAGATGAAGCAAAGAGAGTCTGAAGCGTCTACTTATAGACGAATGACAACCACCGTATTAATGTGATGATTCACAACATTGGAAACTCAAACGTTGCCTCGAAATGAAAAGCGTTGTGACGATAGGTAGTCACAGGTCTAATCTAGTGCATGGATCGAGAATCACAATAACTTCTTCAGGGATAGTGATTCACTACGATCAGATTCACATTACTTCATTTTATCAATTATCTGGAGTCTACAGTATTCAGACTAAATTACTATCACTTTCAGAAAACTGGGTTTAAAAATTATTATACTTGAACTTGAGTTTCATGGAGTTTGATGATGAAGTGGATGAATGAGTCCTAGCTCTCATTCTATCTATAAGAATATTTCTGAAAGATGGATGTTCATTATCATACTTTGGATTACAAACACTGAAAGTACAAGAAAAGAGCTACCACATTTTCAAACACAACATTTCTGCTAAAAAGCTAACTCAGAGTTCCATGACGGCTACAAGGAAGGAGAATTTAGAGCATTCATCAACCACAATTTGGGAAATGAGCTCTCAAGGGATAGAAGTCATAACCCATCAAAGGAACTCCTTCAGAGACCAGATGAGGAAATGACTGCTCAAGCAACCAACTAAGTTGCATGCCAGTTGGTAGAGGAATCTGAGGGAAAAGATCGATGCATCTCCTCACTCCGTCGAAGAAGAATTCAGCCCAGTCAACATCCTTCCTCTCCGCATCAATAGCCATCATGGGTCTCCAAATCCTTTGATTCATCACGTAATTCTCAGCAGGAACGCCAAAGGTGACATTGCTCACAACGTCAAAGATGACCCTGTATTCCTCCTTCAAATGCAAACACGAAGGAGATGGTGAAAACTCATAGTCAGCAGATTGTCTCCACTCATTCCAGTAACGGAACTCTGGAGCAGTCAAATGGTGGAAAACGTCCATAACACGAACTAGACCTCGAGGAAGGCCGAATTTCTGAGAAAACAGGGCCGGAGTCCAGCAGACCACCTCATCATCAAAGCAACTCCAGATGGCATTTTCATCAGTTTTACTCCTGAAAATAAAACTCTGAAGAGCTTGTTTCTGAAATTTTGACGGCATAGTTGTCACAAATTGGGTCAGGGAACTCTCATGAAGAGCCCCCATCACAAAGTTAGGAACACGACAATTGCTACCATATTCAAAGTACAACCCTGATTCATGAAGAATCTGGTTGCGAGTGATAGACAGATCACTGGGAGCTCTTGTAATGTTATGCATCTTTGGAGCAAATAGAGAAGACAACGTTATATTAAAGGAAGAGGAGAAGATGAAGCTCAAGAAGGCTGAATGAAAGATGAAGTTTACAAAGATAAGTGTGATGTTATTTATAGCCAGATCATGGCTCTATTCACAGAGTGAACACTCTTCCAAATTGTCTTATCAAATAAATCCAAATTCAGAAGATCAGAAGTCGAAGAGTCTCGACAAAGGGGGAAGCGCCACCTGTTATGGTAAAGCTACTTACGGCAAAACGTTCTACATGGATTTTCTGACGCTCTATTCCACGAAAGCTTAAAGAGGAAACAAAGGATAGCACAAATCTTTTGATTCAGACAGACATCTACCGCCTTAAATGATAACACTTGATGATTGTGTGTGGAAAAGAGTAATTTGTATCAGACAACTCAAGCTACTGAGACACGTATGCTAGCTCAGAAGAGACGACAAAAAGTTGTAGAGATTCAATACATCTTTTTTATTCATCAACAAGATGACATCACAAGGAACAGGGGAGATTTGAAGTCAACATTACATTCAAGATCCTAAAAGGGAGAAGGCTTAAACGGAAAGAAGTCCGCATTTACAAGATTCGAAGGCCTCTCTGCTAATTGAGGGATACTCTGCTCTAACAACCAACTAAGTTGCATTCCGTTGAGTAGAGGCCCGGCAGGATAATATTCAACGCAATCTCGAACGCTGTCGTAGATGTACTTCACCCAATCTACATCGGCTCCATCGTCAATTGCCATCATTAACTGCCATGTTTCCTTTGAGAAGAATGTATCGTCACAACACTCTCCCATCAACATATTGTTGGCTACACGATAGAGCACCCAGTAAGGAGTGCGCAGATCATATGCAGAGACCGACAAGGAAAATTCCGACGACGGAAGACGTCTCCATTTATGCCACGCCGACCACTCAGGGGCAATGTCCGTCACTCGATGACTGAAGACAGACCCAGGCCCTCTGGGAAGACCGAATCGACGAGAGAAGACGTCCGGTGACCAATAGATAAGTTTGCCGAGGAAGAAACCATAAATGCCATCTTCCTCCACAGAACAACTCTCTATGAATTCTCGAAGAGTGTCGCCGTGAAAACGCCTTGGAGTAGCAGTAACAAATCGGGTTAACCCACTGCGATTTAACCTCGACATGATCATCTCTACCACTCTCGGAGTGTTATCATATAGAGAATTCAAACCAGCCTCATGAAGGATCTGGTTTCGGCGCAGCTCAAGAGATTGACCTGGTGAATCCATCTCGTTTCTTGAAAATTTATGTTTCAGGAAATTAGGTTTGCTGTGTCGACAAGGCTACTTCCAACAGGGTATTTATAAGGGAAGATCTTAACACATCTCGCCAGAATTGATCAGATTCAACCTACCAAAGTAATTATCCATCTGTCACCTTACGAATAGAAAGACGCCACGACAGATTGGTCAAAATCATTCTTGGAATACGCAATCGACATCGTCGCTCACTCTGCTAGCAATGAAAGCTCTGCTAGAGATAAGGCATCTGCTAGCAAATACAACTTCTACTAGATATGGAAGCTCTGCTAGGGTCAACACATCTGCCAGTGAATGCGAATTCTGCTAGAGATGATAGCTCTGCTAGAGTCAAAATATCTGCTAGCGAATAAAATTTCTGCTAGAGATGAAAATACTGCTAGGCATAGAACATCTGCTAACAAATGAGATACATGCTAGAGATGAAGTCTCTGCTAGAGACAAGGCCTCTGCTGGAAAACAGGATCTCTGCTATTGCATTAAGGTCTATACCAGAAATACATTCTATGATAGACTTAATATGCCTGCTAAAAGGAGGACATTCTGCTACCAACCATCACTCTGCTATGATTTTGGGAAGGTTATTAAACGAATGACTCAAAGGGAAACTATCAAGAAGAGGCTCGAAATTGAATGCAGTTATATAAATCTATCAAAAGTACAATGGTATTTTCTTCCATACACCATCAAAAGAAGATTACAGCAAACGATTTAATCAAAGGGCGAGATTGGTACAAAGGGGTAGAAATCTATTCCTCGAAGATTCGGGGGCCCTAATGTAAGATCGCTGAATTTTTGTTCCAGCAACCAACTCAGAGACATCCCATAGGGAAGGTAGAGTCTTGGAAACTGCTGAACACTCTGCCGCACTCTCTGAAAGACGAATGCCGCCCAATTCACCTCTGCCCGGTCATCGATTGCCATCATAACCTTCCAGACCTCTCGAGTGAAGACCATGTCATCAGGATCAACTCCGACCAACATGCCACAAGCTATCTCAAAAAGTACTTGATAGCGCGTCTGCAATCCATAAGCAGAAGGAGTTGGGGAGAATGGAATATCGGGTGAACGTCTCCACTTCATCCATGAAGTCCACTCAGGAGATATTTCAGCATTGCGATACTCCATCACAGGAATTGGCCCCTTTGGTAGGCCAAATTCTGAAGCAAAGGACTCAACCGTCCACCTCACCAGTCGATTCATGAAGACACCAACAATGGAGTCACCAATCGGTTCACTCTTTCGCATAAGATTTTGAAGATGTTCCATATGGAACGCATGGGGTGTTAAAGTTATGAATCTAGCAACACCACTAGCTTGTAGACTGGACATTACCCACTCTGCTATGTGGTAATCTTCTTCATATTCCTCATAAAGACCAGCATCACAGAGGATTCTGTGACGCGGAATGAAAAGCGATTGACCTTGCTCCATATCTTAGTGCTTGAAAAATTTCGCTTGAAAAGAAGAGCGAGAAGTCACAAGGAGTCGTAGCAAATGCATCGAATGTCTATGCTATTTATAGAAGGGACATTAGTAACTGTTCACTGCTGAAGCTGAAGAGTCACTACAAGGAGTGAGATAATTCACTAATGTGAATGTCAAATCTGACGAGGTCATGATCTTGCATCAAAAGCAATGCCGGAATTGTAATGATGAAACCATGACATACGTGGTAGCATCTATTTAACTCTACTACCATCGGCTGCTGAAGTTTTCAAATCAGACGTGGGAAGTTAGCGTTTCGCTTTGAAGAAGCATTTAATGCTTTCAGACGACGGCGACAAATGGGGTTGTGCCACGTCATCCACACTCGAGCTCCGAAAGACGTGTTTCTACTCACGATCTGACTGTCAACCCCAACCGTCGATTAACATTAAAGTGACTTCAATCTTCACCGTTGATTTATTCACATACTTCGAAATCTTCTACACCTTCATCCGATTTCGAAACACTTCAAATTCCGCTTTCAGAATCTCTCTTACATCCATTTCTGAAAAACCCTCTCAAAATCTTCCGAAAACCCTACTCAATGGCCTCAAATCAAGATTCTCCCATCTCCTCACATCAAAATACAGATTCATCTGAGAATCTTGAGTCTGTTAATCTCCAACCTGCATCATTCATCTATCCCTCAACCGCTTGCTCGCCCCTGCATGTTCGACATGCACCAGAGTTCACCGATATTGAGAAGAAGGAGGACATTGATGAGTCCATTCCTTATTATACATTAGTAACCATGGCCAGACAGAAGAAGCTGTCCACGTACTCGGGAGAACGGAGACGAGTTGCTCAGATTATGAAGGACAAAATTCTGTACATGCCGCTCGCCATCAAACAATTTCCTAAATGGATTTTGGATCTTCTTGATTCCGAACTGCTGGTAAAGTATCTCACTGCTGAACCTGATCGATTTCATCCGCATATGGTTTCTGAATTTTATGCTAGGGCTGTTATGAGTGATGATCAGAAATCATTCAAAACTTGTGTCTATGGAAACATCATAGAAGTAAGTGCTGATTTACTTGCTCGCACTTTTGGTCTTCGTAACTATGGAACCAAACTCTCTCAGTATAAAATAACTGATACAGCCAAAATGGAAAGAAGGTGGATCCTTTGGAAGAAGCCAGGAGAGAAAAGGCAAAAATTTAAGGCTAACACCTCCATCAACACCTTAACAGAGGAGTACAAACTCCTTGCAGAGATTGTAATCAAAATGCTCCAGTGTGATGCTGGATCGTATGCAGAGCTCTCTGCTAAGAAATATGCCGTGATGATGGCATTACAAGACAATGTTAAGGGTAATTGGGCTGAATTTATTTTTGAACGCTGGGCAGAGCATGTCAAGAAGAATGCTCACATGGAAGTAGATGGAACATTCTCATCCAATGTCAACTTTGGACTGAAGATTAGTAAACTGTTGGAGATTCTGTTTACTAACACAGGAGTAGATCAAGGAGTTGAACTTCTCTCTACCGACTACATTCCGATAACGCGTCGCAAGCCTAAGCCAGTCAATGTCAGAAATCCTAAGAAGCTAAAAGGGAAATCTAACGTAGACAAGAATAAGCCTACTTCACCAGAGGAACCAGATGAAGCAAGTTTGGTAGAAGTCGCTCTCCAACACTCCATTCCTATTTCTGAAGAAGAATTACAAGTGCTGAAGAAGAATGCAGAAACGGATCAATGCTTCCGAAATCTCGAGGAGATTGAAAAGTTAGGAAATCTCCCAGTTGACCAGATCAACGAAATCATGACCTCTAAAGAAGCAGCACAGCCACCACCTACCATTGGCACTTTGGCAGTACCAATTCCATCACCGAAGAGAGTTGCTACGAAGCCACCAGCAGAAATAGCAAAGAAGAAGACCAGAAGAAAATTGGAACTTCTGAATGACAAGGAAGTAAGGGAAAAAGCGGAGGCAGAGGACAAGTCTACTAGAATTGCTGCTAGTGAGCTTACAGCAGAGAAGACATCTAGCCAGACCGATTCGGCCAATACCTCTGACCCAGACTACATTCCTAAGTCTCTCCGACCTGCCGAAGAACAAAGTAAGGAAACAAGGAAAGGAAAGAGGAAACGCCTGACTAACCTAAAGGAAATAGAACGGAGAGCGTATCAAAAGTTCATCACTAATTTGACATTCGAAAACAGAGACAGGCAATTCGAACGTGTCAAATCAGCTGCTGAAGAATTCAGGGCACAACAGAGAGCTGCTGAAGAAGCTAGCAAAGAAGGCAATGCTCGCGGAGAAGTGAGTGCTAGCACAGTTAATAAAGCTCCAGCAGAACATATACATCATCCATTGGGCGAAACCCATGATGCTGGCGAAAGTCATATTCCAGCAGAAAATGAAGAGATAACAGATACAGCAGAAGATAACATCATAGAGGATACCACAGAAGATTCGTTTGTTAATCCACCTCATCTAGCAGAAGAAGCGGGGAAGAAAGGAAAAGGAAAGGCTGACATGGCAGAAGAATCGATTCCACATCTAACACCTGATCAGCAGATCATATTTGAAGAAGAGGAATTATCGGATACGAAATTCTCAAAAAGGCTAGCATCTGGAGCCTTCAGTGAAACCCACTTCCCAAAGAAAAAGTATCGCAGAAGAACTGCAGGTGAATCTAGTGGGATTCGAGATGAAATGTTAACAGGAGTGCCAATGCAGACACACCTTGAGGAACATCCGAAGGAAACATTCATTGATCATGAATCTGCTGCAGATCAACCAGGCACTGGAACACATCAACCAGATGAAGATGACTCTCACTTATCGGAACATGGATCATCTTGCATCTCTGAATCTGATTCCGATGGAGAAACTGAAGACATTTACAATGCAAAGTTCCTGAGGAAAGAAACCACAGAATCAGAGGCTATTCTTCGTATACCACTTCATGGCCTACCAGGACGTCGCTATAGACTCCGAAGAATCAGTCAATGGTGTGCACCGGTCCATCCCGAAGATATACCTAACTCTGATCTAGGACCTATGGCTGACGAAATAGTAAAATTTGTTGATTCTGAAACGGATAGAGCCTTAGCAGATCTATTCCACAGTGAGTTGGATGAGTCAATACCAGAAGGACGCCTATTAGCAGAAGAGTTCCGTCGGTGGAAGAAGTTTGATTATATTACGCATCCACTCTGCTTCGAAGAGCGGATGATATGCATTGCAGCTAAAGGATTAAACTTCTGGAGACGTGAAGAACGTTGGTGTTTTGACTGGATTGATCAAGTTCCAGGGATGAAACAATTCTCGGATAAACAAGTGATGTGCAGACTTCAAGCCATCCGAGAACATCGTTTTCTCTCGAAAACTGCTGGATTACCCAAGTCCACCTTCGTACCTGATGGGTACTCTGATGCTAGAATCGAACTGTCCAAACGACAAGCAAAAGCTGTTGTTGCTTATGAGAAACGTAAGTTGGAATATAAATCTCAACAAGAGGAGCGTCGACAAGCTCGACGAATGGCACGCGCCACTGAACGTGCCGCTCCAAGACTCGAGTATCCAGATAAGATGTTAGTTGAGCTTCTGGACATTGATATTCAAAACATCATAGAGATGGATATTCAGAACACTTTTGAGGTAGCTCAGAGAGATGAAGCTCAGTTCATTCATGAAGTCGCACAAGTTGTAGAGGCAGCTCATCGGATACTGCTCGAGGAGTTATGCTATCAAGAGTACCTTGCTACGAATATCAGTCATGAACACTCATCAAACATTCCAACGAGTCAGGAACTTGTCATGACTACTCCCTTAAATGCCTCTCCTATATCATCTGTAAAGATACCTCTTCCTTTGACCACCGATGTAGCTGAAGCCTTCCACTCTTATTTGCAACGAGCCGTTGATGAAAGAATAGAAGCAACAACCAATCATCTGAGAAGAGAAGTTGATGAGATACGGGGTGATGTATCTCATGTACGAACAGAGGTTGGTGACAACAAGTTAGCTATTTTTGAGAACAGGGCAAGTCTTGAAGTGGTTCGAAAAGACATAGAAGACACCAGGACTCACGCCGAAGCAACGGTTGTGGCCTATGGTACTAATCTTTTGGCTGCAATCAAAGAGGGGGAAGACAGAAGAAAAGCTGACCGTGAAAGAAGAAAGAAATACAAAGAGGAAGCAGCAACAAGGGAACAGGAAATAAAGAGAAAAGAGGAAGCAGCAACAAGGGAACAGGAAATAAAGAGAAAAGAAGAAGCAGCAAAACAAGAGTTGAAACAAAAAGAACTAGAAGCTAAACTTGAGCTACAAAGAAAGGAACATGAAGCCAAGCTAGAACTACAGAAAATTGAACATGAATCTCAATTGCAAAAGATTGCAATGGAACAAGAAAAATTGGCCAAAGAACTGGAGCGTGAGGCTGCTGAAAGAGAATCAGGAGCAATTCTTCTGGAAAATTTCATGAAATTCACCATGGAGAAGTTTGCTGACATTCAGAAGAACAAAACAGCAGATAGTGAAAAGGACAAACCAGCGTCCAGTTCGTGAACAATAAGGTCAATTCTTTTACCCTCTGTATCCAATTTGTATCTAAATTTGCAACATCATATATAAAATTGGATCAGATTTTGACAAAATCTTTTTGTCCACTTCTGAATTTTACTGGTGTGCTATAGTTGATTTACACTCCTAGTGTATTCAACAAATTTGCATGTGGACATGATGATTATGTTTTGATAGATGGATATGAATGATTGTTGATTTAATGAATGCTAGAAAATCTAGCATATTGCTGTGTTGCAATTTTTTTTAATCGAAAAATATTACCCAACAACTTTTGAGGGGGAATTTTACTACAATCATTCCTATTGTTTGAACCTAGTTGGAAAAACTCTGTGATAGAATAGCATAGAATTGTAAAACACAGACATTCTTCCACTCGGGTCAGCAAATGATAGTAAGCTTTGATCGCACCAAAAAGGGGGAAATTGTTGGGAATTATCCCTAAAATCTTCCTTAGGATTTATTTGTAAAAGGTTTTGTTGGATCAAACCTTATCTAGTTGGTCGATCATTTGCTGAAATCTAGAGAGTCTAACACAACTTGTAAAAGTCCTGTATAAGTTGAACATCGAGTTGTAATAGACTAGTGTGCTATGAAGAATCCCTAGCAGAAAAGATAAGATGATTTCAGCGTCAAACTCACAGACTGCTAGAGAAGCTGGCGAACAAGAGCGCTAGCATTTGGTTGAAGGTTTGCTAGAATGCTGAGAAATCAGCATTCGGACCTTTCAGCAATCTATGAAGAATCACATATAACGCAAGTCAAAGGATCTCAAGGAATATACCTTTAGCAACGTTGAAGCCGAACTGCGACTCTGGCAAAAAAGGACGCACAAGGGACGAGACTTTCCCTAAGTAGTGTGGGAAGTACATCTCTGCTCAGAAAGGCGTTCTATCAGTTTAATCCATTCTTGGAGAAAGAAGCCGTTGTGTCTAACGGGTATGGAGATTCAAAGTTTTGAATCTCCAACTATAAAAGGCAGATTCAAGAACTGGATAGACTACTGCTTTTACAAATCTACAAGTGCTCTTATCACTTTACTCACTCACGAACGCACAAGCTAAAGATTCCCTTGACAAAGTGATCCTTAAAAGTAGTCAGTTGAGAGCCATCTTAAAGTCTATCTGAAGACTCTCAACAACCTGTGGTGTCGTTCATTGAAATACTGACACTCCATTGAAGATATTCCTGATTGCATTCAAGGATATCTCAATCATTGGGATTCATTTCTTTCAGAAAAGAATCCAACAGTCACTCTTGAAAGATTGTGACTCACACGGGCATTAGCCGCAGACTTTTTAAGTTCAGAGGCAAACTATAAACGCCTCGTTAGCAAAGGACAAGTTTCACGAAGGTGTGCCCTTGACTTGCCCGGAGCTGTGTTAGGAGAAGTTCAGATTCACGGAGGATAGCTGTCAAGTAGCCAGGCCGAAAGCTCACTGCCTACTTAACTGGAAAGGCGATTCCTCGTACTCTGTATACTTTTCTAGTGAAATTCTTAGCGAATCGGCTAAGGAGTGGACGTAGATCTATTTGATCGAACCACTATAAATCTTGTGTTCATTTACTGCTTTTGTTTACTGTTTTATTGATTATCTGTTCAAAGCCTGATTTAAAACCTAGCTACAGAGTTGCTAGAGTATACCTGTAAACAAACTTAAGTAACAACTTGAGCTAAGAAAATATTTTGCTAATAACGATATTAAGTGCAAGTGACTTTGTTTTATTCCGCTGCATTTCGTGTTAAGTTTCAAACACGACGACTCTGATATTTAGGGACCAACAGCCCCTTTCCGTGCTCCTGGGCTCTTCGACGATTGGATGCGTGTTACTCGCCTGTAATTGCAGCCTTCGATTTTCCCTTTCAAGGAGTTCATACCTCCTCGCCATGTCTTCCATTCGGGCCCCCATCGTCTCGATCGTATTCCTCGCGCTCTGCACCTGTGTCACCAACCTCGAAACATGAGGGTCTTCCAAGATGTTTGGTGGCGGCGGCGGGAAAATCAGCTCCTCGAGAGGAGTGGCGTTGAACGCCCTCATGAGGTCGCTCACCGTTCCCCCTACGTTTGGTGGACGCGGGGCTCCACTCCCGGTTGCAGTTGCTCTACCACGTCCTACTCCCACCGAAGCTCCTCGACCTGCTCCCGGATTGGTTCCTCTGCTTCGGCCTTCCGTCGGAGCAGCCCTCTGATCGTCTACCTCGACAACATGAGTGTTGCCCGGATCATCTGCCATTTCTTGCAAAGAAGGTTAGTACAAAATTGGTTCTCGGGGCCCCACGGTGGGCGCCAAATTATTGAGGGTTAAATTATTCTGAATTCGGAGCCCCGAGAAGTATGGATGAAAACGAGCAAAAAATAGCATAACGAGAACAGAAATAATAATAACAAATAAATCAATGGAAAATATAAGTAGATCTAACTGGTTAGAAACAGTAGAAAAGCTATGAGCTTTCGGATCTTTCAATCTAATTGCTAATAAACGTGAAGCTATGTTCTCTCTCTCTCCCTTCTCGCGTGCCCTTGACTGACGTCTATAGGGGGTATTTATAGAGGAAGACTATCATCTAGGGTTTCCATGATCTTCTCTTAGCGGTTAGCGGTCATCTCCGTGAAAATTGGGGTGGTTTATCCACATGGTAGTTGAGCTTCTCCGGAAGTCTCGCGAGCTAGACGTTGTGAGCCCGTTACCTCCTCTTGACCGTTGGCATGTCGCAGTTAGCATACAGGACTCTCCACTCGGAAATCGAACTGCCTCCGACCTTGATCGAACTGCCTCCGACCCGCTAAATCGCCTATTTGGAGGGCTTTGATCCTAGCGGACTGGGCCACCGTGATCTTACTGGGCCGGTAGCATTATCGTCCCTCTATCAGGACTTGCTAGGCCTTGAATCTGGTTTCTTATCGGGCCGGATGTGGGTCGTACACCAACACATCACAATTTCAACAAAATCATACATGTTATTTTTCAATAAAATATTATGTTTTCACTATTTTTATTTTTTTAAACAATACATGTATAATGCTAAAAAATGATACAAATGTAATTTTTTTATAAACTCTAATTTTTATAAGCTTTGCATTTTATCTACTTTGGTTTTATCAAATTTATATAAAGAGTTGGATGTATAATATAAAACATATATATTTTAAATATACTAATGTATGTATATATATATATAATGTTTATAGCCTAATAATTATATTTTAATACAATTAAATAATCTATCTATATATTAAAAGATAATAGTGAAAAAATTGTTACCGGCAAAAACTAATATATTAGTTTTTGTTTTTGTTTCATTTATTATTTATTCAATTGTAGCATAAATATATAATGTAATAATATTATATTACAAATTTATATTTTCACTTTTTTTAAATATTACATCCCACTAATTTATTATATTTATTATTTTTAAATAACACAATTATACTATCTTTAATGGGAAGATATTTTAATCAAACCTCATAGAATTTGTGTTAGGTATATTTATTTTTATTATTATATATATATATATATATATATATTTATAGTTTGACGTATAATATAAAAATAATTTGTATTATAACACATTAAATATAATATCGATAAATATAAATCAAACATACTTGAAAAAAGTGTTAAAAATGCTAAGATATATAATATTATTAATTATATATTAATATTATAAAATAAAATAACATATATTTAATTCGCGCATCGCACGGGTGTAAAGCTAGTATACCATACTGACCAGGAGAAGTCAGTATGAGGGTTTTGGCATTTTCCATACTAACAATGGGTAGTCACTATGAGTAGGGGTGGGAATAGGTCAGGCTATCCGACAGGGATCTTCGGCCTGGCCTGGCCTGGCTTGTTTATTAATAAGGTTGGGCTTAGGCTTTTGAGAAAGCCTGTTTACTTAAATAGGCCAAGGCTTAGGAATATGCCTACAAAGACTGTCAGGCCGGCTTGTTATAAAAATAAATATATATATATATATATATATATATTAAAGATAATTAAATATGTTTACATTTAAATTAAATATTTAAAATGAAATACACACTAATATCTAAAACCCTAAAATCATATCAGTAAAATTCGTCTGCCGTCGTTTCTTCTTCAGTTCTCCCTTCCAATTTTTTTTTTCTTCCTACGAGTCTTGCATAGTTTAGTCCATAATCGCACAACTCCCACAATAAATCAAGAGCTCTTGCAACATTTACTCGTTTAAGTATCCATTGCATAAGCTCCATAAACATTCACTCTTCTTGCAAGAATAAAAGAATGGTGCTGAGGAGATAAACTTGTGTTTCTTAGGGTTTTGGATATAGAATTTTAAATATAGTTCTCCCAAATTTCTATTTGCAGCGGAGATAAATTGCATCTGCATCTAGGATTCGGAATCTATACTAGTACCAGAGTTAGTTAGAGAGATCCCTCATTCTAAGGTTAGATGGAGACTAATTTTTTTATTTATTTGTGTATGATATAAGAAAGATTCTTATCTTTCTCTCATTTTTTTTACATCAATTTGAAATACATTTCAAATTCTCATTTTAAACCGTGCATACTTCCTTTGGAATAATTACATGCGAGATTTAGGAGTTCATGTTTTGGGATTCAACAACTGTTCTGAATCTTGCTCTAGTTTTCAAGATTATTGTCCAATTTGGTGTTGCTTTGTACTTGTGAATTTTTGCTAAATTGTATCTATTTTGTGGTAATAATTAGAATACTAGTTTTTTAATAGTTGAATGATTGTGGCTATGATTAAAAAATTCTGACGATTATTTTACTTTGTATTTTTATGAGTCGAGTTGTGATTGGCCTTAATCTCCCCTTTAGGATTACTTGATGGACTTAGTACGGTTTGCAAAAAAAAAAAGTTATAAGTACTTTAAGCACTTTATTTTCAATTAAAAGATAATATCATACTTGTCTAATGTGTATATATTTATTTTTTGAAGGGTAATGAACAAGATCAAGAATGACTTGAAGATTGTACTTATTACAAGACGGAATATCATGTCACCGTACTTTAATCATGATTTGAAGACTGATGTTTTATTATAATTGCATTTTGTTTGTGAGTATCAGGTGTTCGAGAAAGCATTTGTTTGGTTTATCTTATCTTGGATGCTATTTTTTTCGTTGGATTTTGTAGTGTGTTATTTTTCAGAATCCCATTCCTTCTTCAATCTGTATCATTTGCCTTTTTTATTTGGTGAAATGCTGAACTATATATACTTTGTGCTACAGATTGGACACTAAAAAGCAACTTGTGGAATTATTGGATGTGGGAATTAATGGATTTGTTTCTCACTTTCTATTTGCACTTTCAGAATTTCGAAGTGTGATAATTTATTGAATACGAGCATTTGGAGTGAGGTTGTTCTTTGTTTAGTTTGCATCATTATTTAGTATATTTTTGGCAGACATTTAAGATAGATTTTCTACCCTTGATAAATATTTTGAATTTAATAGGCCTAAATAGGCTTTTAAAAGGCTAAAAGCCCGACCTGTTTTGTTAAAAAGGTCAGGCCTAGGCCTATACAAAAGCCTGTCATAGATAATAGGCCAGACTCATGCCCATCAAATTTATAGTAGGCCCAGGCCGTACGGGCCAAAGCCTGGTCTAGCCTGGCCTATTCCCACCCCTAACTATGAGGGTCAGCCGTACTGATTATGGGAAGTCAGTATGAGGGCTAGCTATACCGACCTTGGGAAGTCAGTATAAGAGCCTCTACCTTCAAAGCACGAGCTATTCAAAGTCATCGAAGCTCGGTCAAATTTCGACATTTTCATGCCTAAGTAAAAGTCAGTACGAGGATATCCAAACTTGGATTCCTCAGACTGAAACTTAGTCTGACACAAAGTTAGTGTATAGTACACTGACATAGCAGAGCACAACAGACCTACGACATGGGCTATGATTGGACGACACCTTTCATGAGTCTAACGATTGGATTTATGTGTCTAACGGGCACAAATTCAAAATGCCGGAGGAAGTCCTCTATAAATAGGACTGCACTTCAACCTTAAACGGTTACGAATTTGAATGATTCTCACTCTAAAAGAGCACTCTGCTAAGCCATCTCTCTGCTAAAACTCTCTGAGTTTCCGTGTTTCTTAACATGTGACTTGAGTTCCTGACTCAAGTTATTACTCCGTGCTACTCTTTTAGCACGAGGCTGAAGCTTTCAAGTTAAAACTTTCTTTTGGTGAATATATCTTTACAAGATATATTCATAGCAGTCAGTTTCCTACTATGGGATATTGATTCTCACGGGCGTATGCGAACAACCTGAGTTTTGGGAAGAACAACAAACATCCAACCACCAGGAAGAAGGCTGTGGGGTGTCATCCTCACTTCAACCTGAAGATTAAGGGGCCGTTTGGTATAACTGTTGGGAATCACTATGGGTATGAGTTTGATAGTAAAGGGAATGGTATAAGTTTAAATTTGTGAATCATTCTCAATTCTTGGTGTTTGGTTTATAAGATGGTTTGAGAATTTTCAATTCTAATGATTTTTTTAAGTTTAAAGGTTTAGAAAAGAATTAAAATATTATATAAATAATAAATTAATTTAATAATAAAATAAAAAATTATATTATACTCCATTATCGATTTTATAAAATATAAATAAAGATAAAATAAAAGATTGATATAATATTATTATTATAATATAATAATAAATAATAAAATAATATGAAATAAAATCTAAGAAAAAAATAAATTTGGTAATGAAAATGAAACCCACCATTTTGGAGGGTTTTGGTGATTCTCAAATATTTGGAAATCATCCTCATACCCCCATTCTCATACCCTTCAACCAAATAGTGGGTTTCATAATCATTTCATTTCCTCATTCCAAAACCCACCAACCAAATGGACCCTAAGCTTACAAGGAGTTCCTAGGCGAGTGACCACAACAGACCGAAGGACGGAGGTGCCTACGGGCTGTGTATAGATCGTAAGGAGGCTTGTACTTAGTTAATTATTAACACCTTAGGTCTGAAGAATGGATGTAGGATATTAAGATCCGAACCACTATAAAATATCCTGCGTTCTTTACTGCTTTATTTATATTTTGTTTAGCTTTGCAAACTGATTTTTGAAACCTTCAATACTTGTCCAAGTATTGAAGAGTATATTATGTGAAACTTACCTAACAACAGAAGACTTAAGCTTAACACTCATCAAGTACGCTAAACTAAGTTATATTTGTTTAGAAATAACAAGGGCAAGTTTGTTATTTTGCTTCCGCTGCATATATATAAACCTTCCGCTGCACATATTTTGTTGGTCCCAGATCAGAGTACGTATAATGTGCAACAGAAGTATTAAAACAGTTAACTACACTCTAAAATGCAGGCAGTTCAATTTCTTATCAACTCAGTTTTTATGTGACAGTTTGAGAAACTCAGTTTATGTTATCCAACAGTTTAGATTAATAGTTTTACAGTTATAGTGAATTAACAATTATACACTTCAACACTTTCAAGGTAAGTGTTGAAGGTTTCAAGATATAAATTGAAAACTATTAAAGCGTAAAGTAAATGAAAATTGTAAATGACACAAGATATTTATAGTGGTTCGGAGCCTTAAGTCCTACGTCCACTCTTCGGATATCAGATCCGGAAATTCACTAAGTTATGAGATACAATCCTCACGATCTATAGTCAGTTGCTGTAGAGACCTCCGTCCACAGCACAATGGATCACTCGCCCAGGTAGTTGTACTTCACTCCTCTTCAGTTCGTCGAAGGCTCTGCGTCTTCTCTGTGAACTGGCAGTCGTCGAAGATGGGCTGAGGAGAAACCTCCATTTTCCTTCTCCGGTAGAATGGATGGTTCAGTTCTTCCCAGAACGTACACTAGTTGGCAGTTGCCCGTAATAACCTGCTCTTCCTTTGCAAGATCAGGCTGCTGTGTTCTTACTCTAAGAGTAAGAACACCAAGCCAGTAGATTAAGTCAGCAGACTTAATCCTCGTGTAGTCATGATCACACGGTGAATCTCCAAGGATTCTTTAAACAATGAATGCCTCGTGTTCAATAAATGAACCACGGTATTAATGCTTTCTCGCTTGATAGCGTTAAATGCTTGAGCTTTAGTTTCAGCAAAGAGGCAAGAGTAAATGTGTCGGAGATTCAAGAGATGTAAAGGTCTAAAGGTGTAAATGTTTTTCTGTCTCTGTTGTTCTTGCTATTTATAGGTTGAAAACCAGAAAATAGCCGGTAGAGACATTTTGAAAGATGTCCAATCATAGTCCATCATTCTCTGAAAAAGTCGCCTGCTTCTTTGCTTTTTCTGCTACACTGTCCTGTTTTGCAGGGCAGTTTGTACTTGATGTGTCAGACGCCGAACAACGTTGCACGCCAGTCGCTACTGAGTCTCTGACGATCTTTTATCATTGACTTCCTTAGAGTTCTTCTACGACTGATCGACATCTTGCTATGTACACATTCCTTACCTCGAAACTGTCCTGGTCTGAAATTGTGAGCGCCTCTCGACAGTTTCTTTGTAAGCACTGTATCCACAGTTTTCTTTGAATATCCAAGCTTCGACAGGAAAAACTGTGTGCACTGTTTTTCGTACCCTTTGCTCTGCTCTGCTTTTCTTCGTCCTTTATGTTTGACAGTTATCTCGTTTGAATGGCGTCTCCTTCAAAACTGTTCCACAATTTTGACAAATATCTTCTCCTAGACTATTACAACTCGATCATCCTATACAAGGATTACATGAGGTAATAACTCTAATACCTAGACTTTGGTATATAATTTTGACACATAAAAACATCAATTTAAGGCGGGATTTCTACATCAATACCTAATAATTTCCCCCTTTTTGATGTTGTCAAAACCATACCTCTAACTCTATCTAAGTCGACGAGAAGATGCAGTTGATCTGAGTTTACAAAGTTTGTCTATCTAGTACTGCTCAAAGTTGTGCTTCTTCTTCACTCGACCTACTCTAAATGATCTTCCCCCTTAATGGGATAAAATTTCTCGATTAATAATCAATCAATTAGAGCGATAAAAGAAGAAGGATTGCCGATCACACTGGAAAATGTGAATTCATCCAGACAAGAAATAAGGTGAGAGACAATGTCTTCAAACCAACAGTTTTTCACTTTTCATTAGATATGATCGATTACAAGTACATGAAAAGCTTTAAAACTGCAGTAGTAAAGGAAGACATACAAAATCGAAAAAAATAATCCATTACCTTTGCACTACTCCTTTTACTTGTCTTGATCCTTGTCCTTATCCCTTTCTTGATTCGAGGAATTTGCATCTTTTGGCTTCGAGGGGGTTGCAGCAATCAAGGGAGGCGGACCAGCTTGCTCCCTAAGAATTGCGGTTACTTTTGAGAAGTATTTGGAATCTTGTTCTTTGGAAGCTATTAGTGCTTCCAACTTCATTGTTATATCTTCATCCCGCTTCCTGCGCTCTTCTTCTTGCTTTCTGTATTCCTCATCTCGCCTTCTCTGTTCCTCTTCTCGCCTTTGATTCTATCAATGTCAACTGCAACTTCAAAGTCTCATCTCTTCTCTCTTCCCCCTTTTTGACAAGATCAAACATAATAGCCATACGTTGATCCATTCGCTGATCAATCTCTTGTGACAGAGCATTATAGGGTAGAAGGGTTGCTGCGACAGAAAGAGGATTAGGAGACATGGTTCCTTCAATCATAGCTAGTGCTCTAGAGTCTTCATGGGTTTGACTCTGAGATGTAGCAATGGAAATCTCAGGTGGATGAGGGGCTCTGCTTGTTGCTGCTTCTTCCACCTTGTCTTTTGTTGTTGCTGCTACAGCATCATTTCTTGCCTTTTCAGTAGAGGCCTTTTCTTCTGCCTTTTGATGCGCTTCAGCAACTGATGTTTCTTCCTCTTTTTGCTTCAGTTCAGCAGCTGCTACTTCTTGTTTCCTTTTGAGCTCAGCAGTTTCTTCCTCTTGTTGTCTCTTAAGTTCAGCTGCTGCCTCTGCTTCTTGCTTTCGTTATAACTCAACAGCTTCTTCCTCTTGCTTCCTTTTGAGCTCAACAGCTTCTTCCTCTTGTCTTCTCTTAAGGTCAGCTGCCGCTACTTCCTCTTCGATTTGAAGCTGAGAGAGACGTGTTCTGAACATTTGCTCCTTGTTTTCCAACTTTTGTCATTGGATATCTAGTTCTTGTTGCTGGGTGTCTAGTTCTTGTCGCTGGGTATCTAGTTGCTCAAGAGCAGCGTGATATTCAATGATCTTTCTTCTGATGATTTCAAGATTTGAAGCTGCTTCGCTTGTGGTAGTCCTTGGTTGAATGTCAAAATGATCAGTTCCCCCTGAATCCAAGAGGGGTACGTTCTCGTTTTTTGCTTCCTTGTTGAAATCTTTGGAGGTGGTTTGATCATCCTCCTGCTGTACTTGTCTTCGATACGTGGTTTGCTCAGAGCTAGAGGATGATGAGCATCTCATCTCTTCAGGACGTACTGGGTCAGAGTTCGGAAATGTATCTGATGGTTTAGAGGATTGACCTGCCTTTTCAAGCGTAGCATCGAATTGCAATTTCTTGGCAACTGAGTGGATTGGCCTATCATGATCTGTCTTCTTTCTCTTCTGATGTCGGAGTTGTTCAGCAATAGTCTGATTATCTTGCTGTGAGTTGTTTCCAGAGTTCATCTCTGTTTGGTTCCTCTTACTCTTGTTTCGCTTTTGTTCAGGATTTTGAGCGGAGGTGCATGTCTTCTTTGGTTTCTTGGAAACTTCAACAGGTCAAACTGGCGGAATGGTAGCAAGATCCTTAGTTGTCTCAACGTCTATTTCATTGTTGTCAAAACTATCATCCTCTTTATCTTCTTGAATCAATCGATAGACTTGATCCTTTGGTGGAATAAAGTCGGATGGTATGATATCTTCTCCTTCATCTTGTATTCCCAGAAGGCTCTCAAGAAGGTAGCTAACCTTCAAGCCAATGCTGAAACAAGAAGAGAACTTCCCTTTCATTGGAATGCCTTTTTTCTTCTTCGCATTCTCAAGTAATTGCCCGAAAATGTACGTAGCCCAATTTCCGCCGGGGCAATCATCAAGAACCATCATCAAGGAGTATTTGAGACTGCTTAGCTCAGATAAAGATCCAATCCCACAATAGATCATCCTCAGCGCGATGTCACTGAGTGTCTTATAAGATAAGTTCAGTTCAGATACCTTAGTCGCGGGTCTGAATTTTCCATTGACTTCGGGCTTTTTCCATTTTAACCAGTGAGCCTTCAGTTCCTTCATATTGTTCTGAAGATAACTGGCGATATGGACTCCTGTCTTCGATAAATGAAGATGTTGAGCGATGAGAGCATGATCAACCTTTATCTCCTTCGAGGCAACCGTCGTTAAGAAGAATTGATCGTTGTCGTCAAATGTAGCATTTGCATAGAACTTGGCTACACGAGTTGGGCTGAACCTCCGCGGACATGCAATTAGGAACTTTGGTAATCCTTCTGTTATAAGCTTTGTGGCAATCTCTTTAGCAATCGCCTCATCGGTGGTGATTGAGAAGAAATTCTTCCAGTTTAGGATTTTCTCCTTCACGACTTGAGATGCTAGAAGCTGTCGATTGGGGATGCTGAAGTCATCAACTAACTGGAATAGTTCCTCTTGTGAGGTCTCCTCAATTACGACAAGTGGTTCGGGATTATAAGAGGTGTTGGTATCCATGATTTGATTTTTCCCTTTTGGCATGATTCAGAGATTAAGTATGGTTGATCTGGAAACACTTGGAGTGGAGATTGTGGGTCCCTAAAATCAGAGTCGTCGTGGTAATGACAAGACACACACACGAATTGCAGCGGAAGAATAAAACGTTCACTTGCACTTTAGGTTATTTTCAAAGATGGTGTAGTTCAACTTTGCTTAGGTTTTCTTGCAGTTATACGCTAGCAACTCCGTTGCTAGGTTTCAAATCAAAGTTGTACGAAAAACAATAGAACATTAAGCAAAGTAATGACACAGTGTTTATAGTGGTTTGGTCGAATGATCTACGTTCACTCCTTAGCCGAATCGCTAAGAATTTCACTAAGTAAGTATATGGTGTACATAGATTCGCCTTTCCAGTAAAGCAGACAGTGAACTTTCGGACTGGCTACTTCACGACTATCCTCCGATACTCCGAACTTCTCAAGTGTAGCTCCGGCTGAGTCAAGGGCGCACCTTCGTCAAACTTGCATTTACTACTTTTGGAAGATTTATAGTTCCTTCCGAACTCTCCTTCGATTGCGGCTAAATACCCGTCTTAATCAATTCCTTTTCAGCGAATTGATTACCGGATGCTTCTAATAAAGGAAGGTATCCCAATGATTGAAGATTCTTGAGTAAAGTCAAGGAATCTCTTCAAATGAGTGTCAGATATTCAATGGGGACACTCTGGTTGTTGAAGGCTTTGAATGTTTTTCGATTGTAGCTTTCAACTGACTGCTCTCAAGCTTTTTGCTTTTTGTCTTAGGAATCTCTCGAGTGTGAGTTAGTGTATATGAATGAGCAGTAGTCTTTTCTCCCTTTGACTTGTCTTTTATACCTGGAGATTCAAAACTTGAATCTCCATGTCCGTTTGACACAACGGATCTTTCGACCAAAAGTGGATGGACTTTCACCAACTTTTCTGACTTCGTACAGGATTTCCGACCTACTTCTAACAGGTCTAGTCCTCGCGCATTGGTTGGTCAGAACGATGGTGTAGCAGCCGTTGTTGTCTTCGCTTTGCTGAGCTTCTCTGGAATGGTCTGCTAGTTTTCTTTAGCACTCTGCTAGATAGATTGCTGTCTGCGTAGCAGTTGCTCTTTGGATTCCTTTGACTCCGGATTGCTAATGCCTTTAGCAATCTGCAGTGTGTTAGCAAATGCTGATTCCTCAGCAATCTGCTACCACTAGTCTTCTTTCTTCTTTAGCATTCTCTGGTGTTTGCTGGAAGTGCTTCTAGCAACCTATTCTATTACAACTCAATATTCACCCTATATAGGACATTACAAGAGTTGCTAGACTATGCTAAAGTTCAGCAATGATCGACCATATACTAAGGTTTGATCTAACAAAACCTTTTACAATATAGTCCTAACGGAGATTCAGGAATAATTTCCCAACAATTTTCCCCTTTTTGGTGCGATCAAAGCTTACTAATGATTGCTGAGACTTAGCAGAGAAAAATTCTGAGTTACAAAGAGAATTGCTAGACAAACTATATCAGAATCTTACTAGCTTTAAAATTCCCCCTCAAAATATGCTGGGAAATATTCTCACTCAATAAAGCATAGATAAATGCTGCAAAGAAAGTATGCTAGAAATCCTAGCAATTTTAAGAACATCAGGCATTTACTAACCGATCAGCAACCATTTAGAACATAGCATCCACATTCAAATTTGTTGAATACACGAATAGTGTATGTCAACTAATCTACGCACATGGAAAATCAGAAGTGGACAATGAGATTTTGTCACAAATCTAATGATTTCATATATGATTTTGAAAATACAAGTACAATGAAATCACTCAGAAACAACAGAAAAAAATAGAAACAGGACAAAATGTGAGCTAGAGAGATAGACGACCTTAGCTCTGGGCATCAGGTGGAGGTTTTGGCTTTTCAAGAGAATCGATCATTTTCATTGTCAAGACCATGAGTTTCTCCATACATGCTTGATGATCCGCTCTCTGCTTTGCTTCTATCTCCATCCTCTTCTCCAGCATGGCCTGTAAGAATTCCCTTTCTTTCCGCGCCAGCTCTGCTTCCTGTGCTTTTATCCTTGCCTGCTCAGCAATCCTTTGTTCTTCCCCCTCTTTGAGTGCATAAAAAACAGAGGTGGAAAATGATTTGTGCTCATCAAGACCCACTTTAAGAGTCACCACACTTGTCTGTACCGTAGAGACGGTTTCTTCCACGTGCGTGATCTTCTCCTTAACCTGAACAACTTTTTGCTGAACTTCGGTGACAGAGGTTTGAACTTCAAAACTGCTCCTCGGACATCAGCAACCTCCTTCTGGACCTCTTCAACTGCTTTGGCTTGCTGGATGTCACGTTGGTGTAACGCTGTGTTGATCAAGGAAACCACATAGGACTGAAGGTTTACTTGCACAGGCTCAACAGCAATGGGGGTATCAGGAATAACCATTTTAGTCCCTGTTGCTATGGTAGGATTCGCACCATCTCCACCATCTACTATCATCTCAGCGGGTTCTGGAACCGAAACCTCAAGACCTTGAGTGTTTGCCTCCTCTGTAATTTGGTTAGCAGGTTCCTCAGCAACCACTTCGAACGCAATTTCCATCGAATCTTCCACCACATTTTGAGTTGAATCCAGAGCAGAATCATGAGCTTCTGGGGCTTGGAGTGAGTCAACAGCTTGGTTAAAGCCTTTGTGAAGTGTAACCATTTCAGTAAAGCGTAGTCTTTTGGCCTCTTCTTCCTTAGCTTGTTCAATGGCGGCCAACTCCATGCTTCTCACTCACTGCTTCTCCTCATATGCGGCTTTTCGTTTCTGATAGGCAACAACAACAAGCCTTTGACATTTGGTTAACTGCATATGTGCGGCAGAAAGTTCATCCGGAGCGAACGCTGATGGAGGCAGCGACAAGGATGCAGAAAACAGTTTATGAGCACGAATGACTTTCAATCTCTCCAACACCTGTTTATCTGAGAACTGCTTCGTACAAGGGGGTTGATCCATCCAATCATTCGCCCAAGCTTCCTCTGCACGCCAAAAGTTTAAGCCTTGCCTGGCAATGATTATCATCCTCTCTTCAAAGCATAACTCGTGCATTACGTAGTCATAGATTTTCCATCGCAGGAGCTCTTTGCCAAGCAGCTTGCCTTCGTCTGTTGTTTCATCTATTTCAACATAGAATACCTCGGCAATGTCCCTCTTAACTTCTTCATTCACAAATGCCATGATCTCATCACCCCAATCACGGAGATCAGCATTTAATTCATCGTCGAGGGAGACAGCTACGCACCATTGAGCTACCCTCCTCGAGCGAAAGAGTTTAGCAGGCAATCCATGATATGGAATCCTTAGAACTTCATTTTTCGCAGTGGGAAATTGTCGGAGAATTTTGGCGTCAAATACCTCACCGGATTCTCCTTTTGAGTCGGAGCCTGAAGAACATGTGGATTCAATCAAATCTCCAGCAGAAGAGATTTCATCCTCCATTCTTTCCTCTGCTTGTGCATTGTCAGCAGCAACGACAGGTGTCTCCTGAGAAACAGAGATTGATGGATTTTGTATACTGAAAGCATTTATTATAATGAGTATACAACGATTTATTTCTCCTATCTGTTAACAATCTTACACGTATGAACAATGGTATCCTCTTGTCTCAATGATAAGGACGATCATACGGCATGTTGTAGATCGCAGAAGACAATATGATCACTTGACCTAGTGAGACATAAACCTGATCACAGCCGAGACAGCGTATGAGGATACGTCTGTCCGGATGGCTGCGGCATTGTCGGAATAAGTAGTCTATCTTGGTTACTTGACATGCTGGTACGCAGAGGTGGCGTATTGATGGACCGCAGTGAGATATATTCGTCTGTCTGACGTCAGCGAATATAAGATCTCGTTATATTGATTGAGTCCAAACCCTAACGAAGGTTCAGGGGTTTGCACGGGTTGACTGTTGCTTTGACTTGCCATGGTGGAGACCCTAAGTAACGTGCTCGTATATCCGCATCTTGGGTAACAGTAGTTTGTGTAGTACCGCCTGAGACTGGGTTTAGGTAACCATATCCGAGTAATAGGATGGGGACATTCCCTGAGGAGCTCAATAACATTCATCGTGTCAAAGTCCTGCAGGCTGATTAAGTTCAGGCACGAGTGATAAGGATTGAGTGGTACTACTCAGGAATAATAAGATATTAATTAATTGTAGTTAGAGCTTGTCAGAGGCTCTGATTAATTAATGGATGTCCGGTAACCTTAAATATGGGGATTCTCAATTAATGCAGCCCGTTATCATAACATGATAATAAAGGGGTAGGTCAGTATTAATTCTGTGGTGAAAAGGAATTAATATTAATTAATTAATTGTGTCCTGGGTTGTGGACATGGGAATTAATTAATTTATAGGCCCACTTTATTATTTGCATTAGGTCCCAGGTCTGGCCCAAATAAATATGCTGAATTGAGCTCAGGTCCCAGGTCCTGGGTTGTTATTTTCGATTTTATCTTAGAAATTAGATATCTAATTTCTGATTCCGCAGATTAAATCGGATTGCATGGTTGAATTCAAGTTGGAAATTCAAACGCAAAAGATCGGTTCAGACTCGACGGAATAACTGTAATTCCTCAATCCACAATTCTTGTAATTAAATTCATAGGAGCATGCTAGGGTTTATCTTGTATTTAATTATGCACAATACCCATAAATCAATCCAGTTCAAATTGGTTTTGGTGATTCGGTTCACGGGAAAATCCTTCAATTGGTATCAGAGCCAGGTTCTTGATTTATGGCTCTTTTGTGTATAATTAAATTCAATATGCATGTATGTATGAATTTATTGTTGTGGAAGGTTTTTGTTCCTCGTGGCAACCCGTGTGATTCAGCCCGTGGTGGTTTATCCATGTAGGGCTGAATTATTTTTGTAAAATCACGAGATAATCTGTGATTAGTGTAGATTTGAAAATTGTAATAGAATAGTTGTTCTGTAATTTTTAAAATTTATTTGGATGGGTCGAGGACGGAGAACGAAGACGGAGCCGACGAAGGGCGGTGCACGTCGGCGGCAGGAGGCCGCGCGCGCGTGCAGCCGCGGGCGCCGACAGCAATAGGCCTTGGCGGCACGGGCGACGGCACGCGAGGGTGTGCGTCGCGGGCGGCCGGCAGCAAGGGGGTGGACGCGGCGGTGGGCGCGTGGGCTGCGCGCGGACGGAGCCGCGGGTGCGCGGTGCGCGCGCGAGCCTGCTGGGCGAGTGCGCACGGTGGCGCTGGGCGCGGCGGGGGACCAGCTGCGGGGCGGCAGCGGTGGCTGTTGTCGGCTGCTGCTGTCCCTGCGGCGGTGGCTCGTGTTTTGGTGGTTTGTGCAATCCTGTGTAAACCCTAGGGTTTGCATTAGGGTTAGGGCAAATCATCAGATCACAAAGGCCTAAATCCCAAAAGATTTGGTGAATCAAGATTTGGAGGCCCTTGAAGATTTGGAAAGATTTGAAAAAGATTTGGAATTATCCAAATTAGTTTCAAATTCAAATTGTAATAGATTGAATTTATTTTTCTATTTTTGGGGCCATGAGGAATTTTTGTTTGCCTTAATTGTCCTCGTATGATATGTGATTTATTTATGTGCGCAATTAAGCATGTGTAGATAATAGGAAAAACATGATTTATCGCTTTTATTATTTACAGCTTTCCAAGCATGCTTATGTGATTAATTTCTTGTTGGATTATATTTTGGGAATTTTTGGGCTTGTATTATTACATGCAAAAATTTGGGAAATATAATGACAAAGAAATTATAAGTGTGCATAAAGAAACCTTTTAAAAGAAAAATACTAAGCAGATTTTTTAACTAAAATCAATAGACCTCCACAAAGCGGTCCTAGGCTGTAAGTGTATCTCTCGTTCTAGTAAACGTCTATGAGTGTAGCTTGCTAGTTCCTAGAGGTGCATGGGTACGGTTGTTGGGATTTCTAGACAAACAATTTAAATCATGTGAATAGTGGGAGGCTTTTGTGTAAACGTCTACGAGTGTAGCTTGCGTAGATCTCTTTCACAAGTATTCTAGGATTGATTTAAATTATAGATAACAAAAGCTTTAAGGGCTGTGCGGTATGGTTACGTGCCATGCTAAACTGTCTCTTTTGGCCGGAGTTAAATTCGTGGTTAATTGCTTAGAAGCTTCTTAGAATATAATGCAATAATTGCATCCCTGTTCTTGAGAGATGGCTTGGTCTAAGGTTTTCACTAATTATTAATTTCTAGTGTCAAAAGCTTCCTGACATGGAAGTGAAATTAAATGGATTGGGGCTTAAAACCCACAGTTCTGGTTGAGGGTGACATCGTAAACGTCTACGTGTGTAGCTTGCGGTGGGAACTCTTGAGCAATTAGTGGAAAACATTTGTATTTGATTTATTAAAAGGTTTTCAATGCATTTATTTTCGAAGTTCTACATGTATGTTCTTATTTAAGATTCTTTATTGTTTCAGATATGTCTATGTCTACTGTCGATCATATACTTGCTCTCAATCCTCTAACTGGTCCAAACTTCCATGAATGGAGATACTGCATTGATTATATCCTCCTGACTAAGCAACACATGTTTGTTCTTACTATGATGCCACTTGCCCCACGTTACCATAAAGTCTCTAGACGTGAGAAGGAGTACTATGACAGATGGGTGGCATCTGAGGATTTTACTTACAAGTTAATCTCAGATAACCTGTCTAGAGAACTCAAGCTCAAATACATGGGCTATTGTAGCTCTGTAGTGATCTGGATGGACTTAGTGGCCACGTTTGGTAAAGTGGAACGAACTATCAACTGTGATCTCGTAAAAGACCTAGTCTGTAAGAGAATGGTTGATGGCAGTTCGGTGACACTGCATGTGATGATGATGGATAACACCATGAGACGATTCACACGTAGAGGTGGATGTATATCTGATCGGGCTAGGATCGATATAATCCTGAACTCTTTACCGCTTTCATTCTATAACTTTAAGATGGATGTGGCTAAGAGAAGTGAGTACTCCTTCAAAGAGTTGCTCACTGATCTCATAGTAGGACAGTCTTTCGTACCTTCATGGGATTCTGAGTTATCAGATCTTGAGCACAACTTGGGCACATTGAAAGATGTGGTTCATACTGTGTGCAAGAACATGATTGATCGCAGATCACGTGAGAGGAGGTCAAATAAAATGAAGAGGGTTGGTGTCACTTCAAGTAAGAACGCATGCGGAAGCAAGGGACAAGGTACATCATTTGCATTTGTAACAGAAACATGTTTAGCATTGGTTTCTACTCATTCGTGGGTAGTGGATACTGGAGCTACTGATCATGTTTGTTACATTTTGCAGGGGTTCACACCGAGGAGGGTGCTGAAGAATGACGAGATTACCATCTCGATGGGGAACGCAACACAAGTGAGTGCAACTGCCATTGGAGATTTCACCTTGTACTTTGATGATTATGTTTTAACTTTGAGAGATGTTTTGTACGTGCCGGATTTTTGGCGAAACCTTATTTCAGTTTCCAAACTTTATGTTGATGGATATTCAGTTATTTTTTATAGTGGTGTTTCTATCATTGGTAATAACGGTGTTATTTGTCGTGGGATGCTGAATAATTCTCTCTATGTTATTAACTGTAATCATAAAGCTTCCGCAAGTATTGCATGTAATTCATCCGTAATTGATAATCCTAGAAAGAGAAAATTTACTTCTTCCGATGAGGATCATACATATCTCTGGCACTTGAGACTAGGTCACATCAGCTTGAAGCGGATTCATAGACTTGCAGATGACGGTACATTGGACCTAGTCCGGGCTGTACCTTATCAAGTCTGCAATCCTGCATCGAGGGCAAGATGTCAACTAGGCCTTTCAAGGCTAGTCAGTCTCGAGCAGAGGAAGTGTTGGAATTGATCCATTCTGACTTATGTGGACCGATGTCCATGCAGGCTCGTGGAGGGTACGAGTACTTCGTCACTTTCATTGACGACTACTCAAGGTACGGATACATTTACCTGCTTCGCTACAAGTCTGAATGCTTTGAGAAATTCAAAGAGTTCAAGGCTGAGATAGAAAAGAAGATCGGGAAAACTATCAAGTCGCTGCGATCTGATCGTGGCGGCAAATACCTCGGTAACGAGTTCCTGCAATATTTGTCAGAAAATGGGATTACATCCAGTGGACTGCACCGGGTACTCCCCAGCAAAATGGTGTAGCTGAAAGAAGATGGTAAGAACAATGATGAGTTACGCAAACTTACCAATTTCGTTTTGGGGCTACGCATTGGAGACAACAACTTACGTGCTTAATGTGGTGCCTTCTAAATCAGTTCTTAAGACGCCTTCTGAGCTCTTCCTTGGTCGCAAACCTAGTTTGTGCAAGTTTAGAGTATGGGGATGTTCGGCACACGTACTGTCAAAGGAACCTGATAAGTTAGAAAGCAGGTCAAAAGTAATTCTGTTCATAGGGTATCCCAGGAAAACAAAAGGTGGTTACTTTTACTGTCCTGAGAGTCAAAGAGTCGTTGTTAGCACCAACGCTAGATTCTTGGAGGACGAGTATGTGAGTAATCACAGGTCAAAGAGTGATATTGTTCTTCAAGAAATTGAGAACGAGAATGCAATTCCAAGGGAAGGGGAACGTGTAGATGTGGGTGCACCTGTGAGAGGTACAGCACCACAGACATGTTCTTCAGTGCAAGGTGCAGGACCACAAGTCACTGCACCTACTACTGACACGGCACCGATGCCTCGTCGTAGTGGGAGAGTTATTTTCCAGCCGGAAAGGTACATGTTCGTGGGTGACTCTTCGGACTTGAGCCCGGAAGACGGACATGAGGACTCTGACCCACTGACTTACGAAGAGGCAGTGCAGGACAAGGATGTTGCCAAATGGCGTGTCGCCATGGATTCTGAAATAGAATCCATAACTGCTATGGATGTATACCAGAAAATTGATTTGTTGGATGACTTTAGGGCCATAGGGTGCAAATGGGTATACAAGAGAAAGAAAGGGGCGGATGGAAATATCACGACTTTTAAAGCCAGGCTGGTGGCAAATGGTTATATTCAGAAAGAGGGCATTGACTATGACGAAACCTTTTCACCTGTAGCCATGCTCAAATCCATCTGGATACTCCTTGCCATAGCTGCGCATATGGACCTCGAGATTTGGCAGATGGATGTCAAAACCGCTTTTCTAAACGGTTACCTTGAAGAAGGTAGGGACATCTATATGCAGCAACCCGAGGGTTACATAAGCAAGGGCGAAGAACATCTTGTCTGGAAGCTTAGGAAGTCCTTATATGGACTTAAGCAAGCTTCAAGGTCGTGGAACTTACGTTTCAACGATGTGATTAAATCCTATGGATTTGCACAGTTGGAAAACAAAAGTTGTGTTTACCGACTTTGTGTCAGTAGGAGCGTGGTCTTCCTTGCACTTTACGTTGATGACATACTCCTATTTGGAAACAACGAGGGAGTGATGTCGGAAATCAAGGCTTAGTTATCCAAACAGTTCCAAATGAAGGATCTGGGAGAAGCTGGCTACATTCTTGGTATTAAGGTCTTACAAGATCGTAAGAGAAGAATGTTGAGCTTATCCCAGGCATTCTATGTGGATACTGTGATTGCCCGGTTCAGCATGCAACTTGCCAAGAAAGTCTTGCTACCTTTCAGACATGGCGTTCATCTTTCTAGTGGGCAGTGTCCTCAGACACAGCGAGAGAAAGATGAGATGAGTCTTGTACCATATGCTTCGGCTATAGGTAGCCTCATGTATGCGATGCTGTGTACCAGGCCAGATATCTGTTATGCCGTTGGCATGGTAGCAAGATATCAGTCTAACCCTGGACAGGTGCACTGGACTGCTGTAAAGCACATCCTCAAGTATTTGAAAAGAACTAGGAATTTCTGCCTAGTTTATCAAAGTGAGGATTTGTGCCCTGTGGGTTATACAGACTCGGATTTCCAAGGATACCAGGATGAGAAAAAATCGACCTCAGGATATGTGTTTACCCAGGGAGGTGGAGCTATATCTTGGAGGAGCTCAAAGCAGAAATGCATTGCTGACTCCACCATGGAGGCAGAATATGTCGCCGCCTCCGACGCCTCGAAAGAGGGGGTGTGGCTCCGGAACTACCTTTTAGAGTTGGGCGTGATCCTGAGTTTGCCGAGGAGCATCACTATTTATTGTGATAACTCTGATGCAGTGGCAAACTCAAAGGAACCGCGGTCTCACAGGGGAAGCAAACACATAGAGAGAAAGTACCATATCATACGAGAAATCGTATCGAGGGGCGATGTGCTGATTAAGAAGATTGACACTGCTGACAATCTTGCTGATCCATTTACAAAGAGCTTGCCGCAGAAAGTTTACGAAAGACATATTCGTGAGCTGGGTCTGAGGTGGATGCCGACCACTGATAGTGGTTAAAGAAACAGCAGACTAGATAGACGGACTGTATACTCTGTAATAGCTTAGTTATGCTTTAAGTATAAGTGGGAGATTGATGGGTTTTGTATACTGAAAGCATTTATTATAATGAGTATACAACGGTTCATTTCTCCTATCTGTTAACAATCTTACATGTATGAACAATGGTATCCTCTTGTCTCACCGATAGGGACGATCATACGACGTGTTGTAGATCGCAGAAGATAGTATGATCACTTGACCTAGTGAGACATAAACCTGATCACAGCCAAGACAACGTATGAGGATACGTCTGTCCGGATGGCTGCGGCATTGTCGGAATAAGTAGTCTGTCTTGGTTACTTGACATGCTGGTACGCAGAGGTGGCGTATTGATGGACCGCAGTGAGATATATTCGTCAGTCTGACATCAGCGAATATAAGATCTCGTTATATTGATTGAGTCCAAACCCTAATGAAGGTTCAGGGGTTTGCACGGGTTGACTGTTACTTTGACTTGCCATGGTGGAGAGCCTAAGTAACGTGCTCGTATATCCACATCTTTGGTAACAACAGTTCGTGTAGTACCGCCTGAGACTGGGTTTAGGTAACCATATCCGATTAATAAGATGGGGACATTCCCTGAGGAGCTCAATAACATTCATCGTATCAAAGTCCTGCAAGCTGATTAAGTTCAGGCACGAGTGATAAGGATTGAGTGGTACTACTCAGGAATAATAAGATATTAATTAATTGTAGTTAGAGCTTGTCAGATGCTCCGATTAATTAATGGATGTCCGGTAACCTTAAATATGGGGATTCTCAATTAATGCAGCCCGTTCTCATAACGTGGTAATAAAGGGGTAGGTCAGTATTAATTATGTGGTGAAAAGAATTAATATTAATTAATTAATTGTGTCCTGGGTTGTGGACATGGGAATTAATTAATTTATATGCCCACTTTATTATTTGCATTAGGTCCCAGGTCTGGCCCAAATAAATATGTTGAATTGAGCCCAGGAGCCCATTAGGGATAAAACCCTAGGTCTATAAATGACAACTCTCTCTCATAAGTCATAACAGAGTTGAAAAAACCCTAAACCTAAGAGAGAGAGAGAGAGAGGGGCGCCATTTTCGAGAGAAAGAGGAGGTGAATTTCGATTCTGGTCCTGCTCAAGCCATAGATCTACGGAGTCCTCACCAGTAGTAGATCTGAACAGCATTGGGACACAGCCCTGAAGATCTGATCTGGAGAAGAAGACGTTCCTTTCTTCTTCTTTGTTATTTTTGATTTTATCTTTGAAATTAGATATCTAATTTCTGATTCCACAGATTAAATCGGATTGCATGGTTGAATTGAAGTTGGAAATTCAAACGCATAAGATCGGTTCAGACTCGACGGAATAACGGTAATTCCTCAATCCACAATTCTTGTAATTAAATTCATAGGAGCATGCTAGGGTTTATCTTGTATTTAATTATGAACAATACCCATAAATCGATCCGATTCAAATTTGTTTTGGTGATTCGGTTCACGGGAAAACCCTTTAGAGACTCCCTCAGCAGATTCCACAATCATTTCCTCAGCGGAGGGTTTCTCAGCAGAGACAGCCGAATCTTCGATCTGTTTTCCGGCTCCTGATGACTCAGCATTTTTATCTCTGGGGGGCATGACATCCATCACTCTATGCGGCACGACCTCTTCTGAGCTACTACTATGGCTGGGTCCTTCAATTGGTTCGCGAAATTGAACCTTTGACCCTCTGGAGTGCTCTTTAGCATTGAATGCGCCAGATTGAAGCAGCTCAGCAAGCTCCGCATCGAACATAGCTTCCTCTTCGGATACAATCTTTTCACTTTCATCGACTTCAACAAGGATTAGTACACCCTCCTGCGTCTTTCCTTTTTCAGCAGTGTCAACTGCTATCTTGCTTTTCTTTGTTGCTTTGTCCAATGTCTCAGCAGCTTCCTTGTCCACTGACTTACCAATAGTTCTCTTTCGAGCCTCATGCTCATCATGAGATTGTTTGATTTGTTCGAGAATCCGATCTCTTGCCTCAAATGTAATCCTGTCAACTTCCTTCATGTACTGTTTGGTCTCAACTATCTTCTTCTCAATGTCGCGTTTCTTCTTGGTTGCCCTTATACCTTTGAGACGATCCTCAAGACACTTAGAAGATAAAGGTGTGTTGTCCTTATCCTTCTCAGCAGAGGCTTTCTTCCTAGCTTCTTCCATCGCTGCTGCTTCCTTTTCCCTTTTCTGGAGATCAGCGGTCTTGAAGAGACATTTACGAGTCCTCTTCCTCCCAGTAGTTGCAACCTCTGTTTTCTGCCCCGTTGGAATTGGTTGGGCAATCTGACCCAGAATGAGTGTCGAGTGCTCGGAAGCTTTCTTGGTCATGATTTCGTCTATCTTCTCAGTTGGTAGATCACCAAGCTCCACAATCTCCTCAAGTTGCTGAAAACACTGCTCTGTTTCAGCATTCTTGGTCAGCGCGGCAACTTCCTCAACGGTCAAAGGAGAAGCTTGTTGCAACACTTGTTGTCCCAAGGAGCGTTCATCCACCTCCTCATCGGAAGTAGGCTTGTCAGCTTCCACATTTGACTTGCCTATCAATTTCCTCGGTTTCTTAAAATCAAGGGGGTTGGCTTCCTACTACGTTACAGGGATGAAGTCAGTAGAGAGCAACTTCATACCCTGATCAACCTTCTTGGTCGGCAGGATAATTTCCAAAAATTTGCTTATCTTCAACCCGAAGTTGACATTCGAAGAGAATGTCCCATCTACTGTCATATGATCGTTCTTTCTAGCATGCTCTGCCCATCGCTCACAAAAGAACTCAGCCCAATTTCCCTTTACCTTGTCTGTGAGGGCCATCATAACTGCATATTTCTTGGTAGAGAGTTCTCAATACGATTCAGCATGACACTGGAACATTTTGATAACCAACTCAGCGAGGATTTTGAATTCCTCCTTCAAGGTGTTGATGGGAGTAGCTACCCTAAACGATATAATCTGCCCTTTCCTATCGTTCATATCACCTGGCTTCTTCCACAAATTCCATCTCCTCTCCATTTCTCCAATATCGGAGACCTTATATTGAGATATACGTTCTCCATGGTTTCGGAGTCCAAATATCTTAGCAAGAACCTCTGCATTCACTTCAATGATATTTCCATAGACACAGGTTTTGAACGATTTTCCATCGTCATTCATCACAGCCCTAGCATAAAATTTCGATACCACGTGCGGATGAAAATGTAATGGTTCAGCAGATAAATATTTGATTACCTGCTCGCTATCTAGGCTTTCCATTATCCAGTCTGGAATGTGGGCAGGAGCGAGAGGCAGGTACAAAATCCGGTCCTTCATGATTTGGGCTAACCGTCTCTGTTCCTTAGTGTGGCCGGACTGCTCCTTCTTCCGAGCTAATATCACAAGTTGACCATAAGGGATTGTATAATTGATGTCCTCCTTCTTCACTATTCCCGTGAATCCCGGTGCATGTTGTTCATGAAGGGGCGAACCAAAGATGGGTGGAAAATTATAGATGGGGGCTGTACTGGTTTCGTAGTGACGGCTATCGGAGATAGACTTCTGGGTTGACGAAGATTCAGGGTTGGTAGCCATTTTAGGGAAAGATTTCGGGTATATTTGAGAGAGATTTTAGAAGTAGCGAAAAGAGATGAAGACTTGAGGGTTTGAGAGTTAGGATTTTGTTCTGGGTTTCGAAGAAAAGAAATATGAACAGTGAGAATGGTTTAAGTTTATACCTTTGGATGTAAGATCCAACGGTTGAGGGAATTTATCGACGGTTCAAGATTATCACGTCCTTTCGTATGGCCTCCCACTCTTCTGAGAAAAACTCGAGTGCATTTGATGTGGCGCCTTCTCACTTGACACAGCTGTCTGTGTGCATTAAATGCACCCTATCGAGTCCCATCGAGTTTGAATTTGAATCTTCCCGCCTCGATCTTTGATATTGCTAAGACCATTGACTCAGCAGATTGGCAGTGTGGACAACAATGAGTACTGTAGCTTAGCATCCACAGACTACCAAAAGATGTGCTATCTTCCTCTTCCTGGATTTGTCAGCATACTTCGAAAAATCTGCTGGGACTCAGCATTCAAAATAATAATGAGTATCTCGAGCTTTTCGCTGACTTGACCACCTTTTGTCACTACTGACTTGATTAGACCTTCCATGCACACTTGTCGATTCCTCTTCTCATGATGCTTCGAATTATGAGAGATGAAATAAATCGTTGTGATCTTCTGAAAGATTTTACGGCCAGTCATTATGAGGGAATAAGATCATTATTCTCCTTATAAATACCACCCTTGGTGATGACCTCCATCTTCACACTTCTCCTTTCAACTCTCTCTCTTCCTTGCAATCTTCCAATAAAAAAAAAACTTCGTCCGCAACCATGTATTCACCACAGGGAATCAATATCAGGAGGAACCAGATATTCAACGAGTCAGGCTTGTACACGGAGTATGAGTCTGACTATATGGTGGGCGAGGAGGTGATGGTCGTCGTCCGCCAAAATGGGCTTGAGGAGTTCGTCTGCTCCACCCCTCGCCATTTCCAGGAGGCTCACCTCCAGGAATTCCTGCGCATATGTGAGCAGGAGGAAGGCACCATCTATGGTGTCTTCCAAGGGAAGCTTGTCCGTTGGACACCCGCTTCCTTCGCTCGAGACTTCGGCCTTCACCGGGGTCCTTTATCAGTTTTGGACTACCGTACGGGGGAGACGGCACCCGAGTGGTCGTTGTGGGAGATGTGGAGGCATTCTCCCTTGTTCGAGTTCAACCCGACTGCTTCTGCTACTGGGCTCCGGACTCCATACTGGGTGATGTTCCTTATCATCCATAACATGGTCATCGGCTACGACAAGGTTGACTCCTCCTTCTCCCGCGAGGTCTGGAGGGCCATGATGGCCATGGATGATAGGGCAGAGGTAGATTGGGTGGCCTTCATCTTTGAGGGCGTCCAGGACTGCGTCGCCTTCTATCTATCGATGCCCCTCCCGTGTGGCATGCAGCTAAGCTGGTTACTGGAACAAGAGTTTCCAGAAATAGCTGCAGGTCGCTCCAACCTGAGGGAAACTGACTTCTTTCCCTTCAGGCCTCGCTCCCCCTACTGAAGTCGCTGTAAACCCCATTTTTTATGAGTGTAAAAATGTTTTTTTTGAATGAAAATATGTTTTCTTCAATTGCGATGAGCTTATCTTCTGCATCTCTCATGCATTCACATAATCTTCATAAACTTCAGCAGATCAACTTAACAGATTTTGAATAACTCCTCCAAGCAATAATAACATATTAAAATGTTAAGACTCAAGAACCATTAAACTTCGGCTTGGCCCATCTGCTGAGCAGATCCATCATCTCTGCTAATCATCTAACAAGGATTCTCCATTTCTGCTGTTAACCTAGCAGACTTATCTTCAGCAAATATACTCATCAGCAAGTAAGCATAAGTTGAGATATGTTTTTCACACTTCCTCCAGAAATCCAAGAAGTCCAGAAAAAATGAGATTATCATCTCATTCATCAGCATCATCTAACTCCATAAGACCCAATTTGATACATAGCTCCTTAAATCTTGTCTCTGCTAGAGGCTTAGTAAAGAAACCAACAATCTGATCCTCCGTGCAAATATATCGAACATCAATATCCTTCTTCTCTTGATGATCACAAATAAAATGATGTCGGATATTGATATGCTTTTTTCTTGAATGATACACAGGATTCTTCGTGATGCACATAGCACTATTGTTGTCGCAGTATATTGGCACACACTCAGGAAGAATACCATAATCCTGCAGTTGTTGCCGGATCCATAAGATTTGCGAACAACAACTAGCAGCTGCTTTGTACTCTGCTTCGGTTGTCGACGTGGCTACCAAATGCTGCTTTTTGCTAAACTAGCTGATTAGCTTGTGCCCAAGAAATTGACAAGTGCCTCTGGTGCTTTTCCTATCAATTTTGCACCCTCCAAAGTCAGAGTCTGAGTAACCACTCAGAGTCAGACTATCGGCTCTTGGATACCAAATCCCCAGACCTTCTGTGCACTTCATATATCTAACAATTCGCTTCGTAGTATCTAGATGCGTCTTATTAGGTTTGGCCTGATATCTTGCACATAATCCAACTGCAAATGAGATATCCGGTCTGCTGGCAGTGAGATATAGCAGAGAACCGATAATTCCACGATAAAGAGTAGGATTCACAATTTCCCCTTTTTTCTCAAGAGCTGCTATGCACGTAGTGCTGATGGGAATCCGAAGACTCTTGGTCTTCTCTGGACAATACTTCGCAATTAAATCACGTGTGTACTTCCTTTGATGGATGAAAATCCCTTCACTGGATTGTTGAACTTAAAGTCCAAGGAAATACGACATCTTCCCCATCATACTCATTTAAAAATTACTCATCATGAGCTTGGAGAACTTGTCACAAAGATCTTGATTCTTTGAGCCAAAAATGATATCATCTACATAAATTTGAACGAGTAGAATGCTCCCTTCATCTTCAATGCGAAAGAGAGTCTGATCAATCCTCCCTTTCTTGAAGCCATTGTCGAGCATAAACTTAGACAAAGTTCCATACCAAGCTCGTGGTGCTTGCTTTAAGCCATATAAGGCTTTCCTTAGCATGTATACTTGGTTTCCATGCTCAAATCCTGGTGGTTGCTCAACACAGACTTCTTCCTTGATCTCGCCATTCAGAAATGCACTCTTAACATCCATCTGCATAACTGAGAATTCATGGTGTGCAGCATATGCAAGGAACAACCTTATTGCTTCCAATCAAGCTACCGGAGCAAATGTCTCATCATAGTCAATGCCCTCGCATTGTCTATATCCCTTGGCTACAAGACGCGCTTTATTTCTGACAACCATGCCTGATTCATCCTTCTTGTTCTTGAACACCCACTTGGTGCCAATAACGTTTTGATGCTCTGGTCTATCTACCAGATCCCAAACGTGATTGCGAGTGAATTCTGCAAGCTCCTCTTGCATAGCGTTCACCCAATCTGGATCTCGTAGGGCATCTTCTACCTTGGATGGCTCCTCATTCAATAAATAGCAGGCAAGCATCGCGTTGCCTTGTCTCGTCAGGATAGGATCATTGATGTCTCCAAGAACGTCTTCAAGAGAATGAGCGCGCAACCATGCTGGTCTTACTGGTCCTCCAACATTTCCTTCCCCTGCTCGATCATTATCTGCTACAACGTTCTCCTCAGCACCCGCCTGGTGCACAACATCTAGATTGTCAGCAGCATGTTCATCAACAACTGGATCTTCTTCAGCAACCGGTACCTCAGTAACTGGAAATTCTGCTATAGGATCTTCATGAGCAGGATCTCAGCAGCTGAAATCTCAGCAGCTCCTCTGCCAAGATCTTCAGCAGCACCTACTCTTTCCGCAGCGGGAGGAGAATTTGAGATCTCCTCATCTTCATCATCGAACAAATCCTACAAAACTGGATTATCATTGAGATGCTGGGATTTGGCCTCAACATGATCATTTGCATCACTGGCCTGATCAGCAGTCTGGTCACCTGCTGAGTGCGTCGGGATCGGGTTGCAATCACTCATAGACTTAGTCGGGTCAATGTGTAAGTTTTCGAAAGAATTCAGAATTGATTGAGCATGGACATCATTAGCCTCATGATTGTTATCCCTTGTCTCTTTTATAGCTCTGCGCACTAAGATAGACTCATAAAAAATAACATTGCATGTTATTTCCACAATTTCGGTTGTCTTGTTTAACACTCTATAGCCTTTGTGAGTGGGATGACCATATCCAAGAAGTACACCCTCATCAGACTTAGGCGAAAAAGTATTAAGTTTTGACTTCTCGTTGTTATGGATATAACATGTTGAACCAAAAGCACGAAGATGAGCTATAGAAGGCTTACGACCGTTGTACACTTCATAGGGAGTCTTGTTGAATCTGCCGGTAATAGAACTCTTGTTCTGTGTATAACAGGCCGTCAAAACTACTTCTCCCCAATACTTAGCAGGCAATTCAGAATCTGCTAGCATTGACCATACGACCTCCTTCAACATTCGATTCCTTCTTTCTGCTAAACCATTCTGCTGAGGAGTCCTAGCAGTGGACCTCTCATGACCAATACCAGCCTCTGCGCAAAAATCCATGAGGATTCCATTGCAGAATTCAGTACCATTGTTAGATCTGATCCTCTTCACAGTAACCTCCTTGCTGTTTTGCTCCTTGAGGATCAGCTAAGGCAGAATGAGCTTCACCTCATCCTTGGTTTTGAGCAGTCAAACCTATGTGTACATAGAATAGTCATCAACCACCAAAAGAGTATAAATCTTTCTACTTACAGTGGGTGGGGTGACTGGGCCAAATAGATCCATGTGCAGCAGCTCCAGGATCCTGTTTGAGGTAGCCTTCTCTGGGTTGGTACGAAATGATGCTTTAGTCTGCTTCCCTTGTTCGCAGGCTTTGCATACGCCTTCTTTGCAGAAAGTATCAGCAGACAGACCTACAACAAGCTTATTCTTGGCAATATGGTTAATAGTTGTGAAATTTAAATGGTTTAACCTCTTGTGCCATAGCCAAGTAGTTTCCTCTTTGCTCAGTGCTAGGAAGCACGAATGTTGTTGACCACTTTGCCAGTCAACAATATATAGGCCACCCTTCTGGATGCCTCGAAGTTTTACTTCCCCTGTAACACTGTCAGCAATGGAACAGCCAGAATGAACAAATGATACAGTGTACACATTTTCGCACAGTTGGCTTATGCTCAGTAGGTTGTGCTTGAGATTGGATACAAGAGCAACGTTGATAATCCTTAGTCCATTACGCTCTATGCACCCTCTTCCAAGTACTCTGCCTTTGCTATTATCACCGAACACGACATTGGGACCATAATATTTCTGAATGTCTGAGAACAGCTCTTCGTCCCCCGTCATGAGCGCCGAACAACCGCTGTCCAGGATCCACTCGTTTGACAAGCATGATGTCTTTGCACCTGGATCCAGATCCTGCAAAAGAAATTAGGTTGATTTAGGTCCCCGTTTAGTGTCGTGTCCTGAAAGATTAGCTTGAATCATTGTTCCTTTTGGAACCCACATCTTACTAATCTTCATGGTTTTCTCCTTGAGATCACTTTTGACAACCTTCTCAACCTTTTGATGTGATTGTGTGATGTGCTTCTTTGCCTTCATCGTCCTTTGATGATGTAGATATCTGGACTCGGGCCTCACATAGGTGTTTCTCCTATGTGGTGTGTAACGATGGTATTGGGGTCTCACTGAATGATATTCAATCTGTCTACCCCTAGCAAGGATAGAATTTGGCTTCCTGGCATTTGAAACATAATGCTCAGCCCTAGTCCTTGATCCTGCTGAATATGTCTGGTTAGCAAACTTCTTGTAAGCACTTTGCTGAGATCCAGCATATTTTATGACACTCTGCTGAGGTCTGGCATTCTGCTTGACTTTCTGCTGAGGTCTAGCATTGTGCTTGACGCTCTGCTTGAATCTAGCAGTCTGTTTGACACTCTGCTGAGCATTCTGCTTAGCATTTGTCCTAGCAGTTGATGATTCAGCAAACATTTTGTCCTTGCCTTTACCATCAGCAAACAATTTTCCCGCAGAGACAAAATTAATACTCTTCGTGTGCTTCGAAGTTTCAGTATTGCTACTACGACTGTGCCCTATTCCAGATCGGTCAGCATGCCATCTCTGTTGGCTAACCAGGTTATTTAGAATATCCTGGCTCGTCGTGTATGCGCAGATACACTTTTCATCAGCCTTGTTTTTCAAAACCAAATTTTCTTTTTCAAGATTTTTTAAATTTTTGGAGAGTGCAGAAAATTCAGCTCTGAGTTTTGATAAATCCTCACTATCAGACCTTTGTCTTTCGACTTCATCGGTCAGCGATATGACTTTATGCTTGAGTGAATTGTTATCCTTTACGATAGCATTTTTCAGAGCGTATACTTTAGAAAATTCCAACGAAAGCTTTGTAAGATAATCTTTCTCGGAATCCAGAAAGGAATCCTCCGATTCATGTATGCATGTTGAGCTTGTAGTGTTAGCAATAGAGATTACCTCCTAATTATCGACTGCTAGAGCCGATTCAGTTGGTTGCTCACCATCAGCAACTGGCTCATCATCCTCCACGATGTTCGCCATAAAAACCATCAGCGCTTCTTCCTCCTCGTCAGTGGGATAGTATTCCTCTTCGTTGTCAGGAATATCTGGGACTTCTGTCCTTGTCAGCAACACCTTGGTTACTGCTCGAACGACCTTTCTCTCAAATCTCTGACGCAAACGCTCCCTTTCCTCAGGACTCACCCTCGGACAATCATGTTTTAGGTGATCAGGAGATTTGCATTCAAAGCATGTCCTGGTCTTTTTCTCAGATGAACGCTGTGTTGAGGCTAGCTTCGTCTCCTTTTTAGTCTTTGCCTCCAGAATCAACTTCTATAACTTCTTCATCTGTTCCTCCAACTCACTTATTTTCTGACCCTCACAATTCGAGCCAGAAGTTGAAGGAATTTCCTTAGTTGATGTTGTTGGGTCTGATCTCTCCTGATTATGGAATGGCTTCCTAGGAGATTTCCATTTGCTTCCATCCTTTTTGACAAAATATGCTACGTCCTCATGAGCTCCAACACTTGAAGCAGTAGGTTGCACTATAGCAACTTCGATTTTCTTCGACCGCTGGATAATGAATTCATGAGCTTTCAATTGTAGACATATTATCAAGATCCTTTTCTCTTAGGCTTGTCATCTTGACAAACCAGTCACTTCTTGGGAAAAGTTTGGATATAATTTTATTGTTCATTTCCCCTTTATCATAGGTTTTGACCACGTTCTTGAGCTCCCCTATAATTGTGTTGAATCTCTCCTCCAGTGATTGGATGGTTTCTCCAGGAGTCATAGCGAATGACTCATATTTGTCCACAGCTACCTGAAGCTTATTTCGCTTCATTTGCTCAGTTTCCTGAGAGCTTTCACACACGTACTCCCACATATCTTTGGCAGTTTTACAATCCAGGGCTTTGTCAGCCATCAAAGGAGGTAGGCAATCAATGATTAGTTTCATGGCAACATACTCCAGCCGGCCCCTCTTTTTGTCTTGCAGAGTCCATTCCTCATAAGGCTTTTTCACCATCTCTGGACGGGGTGGACCTCCGGCAGGTGCAGGTGGTGCGGTGTTAACATTCAAGATCTCAATAGGGCCTTTCTCAAGTATGTCCCTCATCTCCGGATGAATGCTCTGGAGCTGGATCATGGTCTTCTTCTGCCAGGCATCAAACCTCTCCTTGTTGTACTTCGGAAGGACATGGTTCGACATCTTGATGATCTTCACCTAAGCTTAGACAAAGACAGAAAATAAAGTAATAGCGCAAGGAAAAGCTAAGATCTAGGTCTTAAGCGACTCAGAAGCAGTCGATTTTTCAACCTCCCGCTCTGATACCACTTCTTGGTCCCTAAAATCAGAGTCGTCGTGGTATTGACAAGACACACACATGAATTGCAGCGGAAGAATAAAACGTTCACTTGCACTTTAGGTTATTTTCAAAGATGGTTTAGTTCAACTTTACTTAGGTTTTCTTGCAGTTATACGCTAGCAACTCCGTTGCTAGGTTTCAAATCACAGTTGTACGAAAAATAATAGAACAGTAAGCAAAGTAATGACACAGTGTTTATAGTGGTTCGATCGAATGATCTACGTCCACTCCTTAGCCGAATCGCTAAGAATTTCACTAAGTAAATATATGGTGTACAAAGATTCGCCTTTCCAGTAAAGCAAGCAGTGAACTTTCGGACTGGCTACTTCACGGCTATCCTCCGATACTCCGAACTTCTCAGGTGTAGCTCCGGCTGAGTCAAGGGCGCACCTTCGTCAAACTTGCCTTTACTACTTCTAGAAGATTTATAGTTCCTTCCGAACTCTCCTTCGATTGCGGATAAATGCCCGTCTTATCAATTTATTTTCAGCGAATTGATTGTCGGATGCTTCCAATAAAGGAAGGTATCCCAATGATTGAAGATTCTTGAGTAAAGTCAAGGAATCTCTTCAAATGAGTGTCAGATATTCAATGGGGACACTCTAGTTGTTGAAGGCTTTGAATGTTTTTCGATTGTAGCTTTCAACTGACTGCTCTCAAGCTTTTTGCTTTTTGTCTTAGGAATCTCTCGAGTGTGAGTTAGTGTATATGAATGAGCAATAGTCTTTTCTCCCTTTTGACTTGTCTTTTATACCTGGAGATTCGAAACTTGAATCTCCATGTCCGTTAGACATAACGGATCTTTCGTCCAAAAGTGGATAGACTTTCACCAACTTTTCTGACTTCATACAAGCTTTCCGACCTACTTCTGACAGGTCTAGTCCTCGCGCATTGGTTGGTCAGAACGATTGTGTAGCAGCCGTTGTTGTCTTCGCTTTGATGAGCTTCTCTGGAACGGTTTGCTAGTTTTCTTTAGCACTCTGCTAGATAGACTGCTGTCTGCGTAGCAGTTACTCTTTGGATTCCTTCGACTCCGGATTGCTAATGCCTTTAGCAATTTGCAGTGTGTTAGCAAATGCTGATTCCTCAGCAATCTGCTACCACTAGTCTTCTTTCTTCTTTAGCATTCTCTGGTGTTTGCTGGAAGTGCTTCTAGCAACCTATTCTATTACAACTCAATACTCACCCTATACAGGACATTACAAGAGTTGCTAGACTATGCTAAAGTTCAGCAATGATCAACCATCTACTAAGGTTTGATCCAACAAAACCTTTTATAATATAGTCCTAAGGGAGATTCAGGAATAATTAACAGAGATCTTTGGATATCTGACTGATTGACTAGCAATGGGGGAGTGTTCAAGACGACGACAATAGGGGTTTACGTAATTATGATGATTGATTTTCTATCAAGATCATAGGCTGAGATTAAAACCCCTTTTGCCTTGAACGACTAAGATCGATGCTGACGTATGTGTCGGTTCTAATCATCTGGCGCGCCGTGTAGCAGAGAATGGAGAGGTTGACATAGCTCCGGGTAATTCGCCGTTGTGCTGTCTACATTTAATGTGATGCGTAGCCAAAATCTTCCCCACAATAAAAAATGCGCACCTTTGTAGGACAGTTTTCTCTCTCCTTCATCTTATCCAAACACTGCATAAAATAGTCTGATACTATTCTTTAAGATGAAAAACTGAGCAGCGGTAGTCCTTTTCCAGTTAGGAACTGTCTCTCATCTGATCATATGGCATGGTAACCTTGACAGTTTTCTTCGCGTAGTGGTCAATCAGTTCTTGAGATTATCTGCACAGGCCATAATTTCGTATCTTCATACTCTGACACTTGATGACATAAGCATGTTACCGTCGATCTTGTCCAATACACGTCCAACTTGTATTTGCATACGATAGTTGTCGGATATTCAATTCACGACTCTTCAGATTCTGAATATTAAATATGAAGCGTTGTAACTTCTTAGAATGGTGTTCCCTGGATTTAAATGGAAGGGTATTATCTCGAACATTGCACAATCACTTCCATAAATATCTCTTCACGAAGATATCATCAACGTCATTTTCCATATCCTTCTGAGATAACCCCACTGTACCCATTCACAACCATGTTTTCTGCAAAGACCATCTCCATTGATCGTAACAAGATCTTCCATAGGGTTGGTCTGCAGGTCGAGTATGTGACTGGACCTCGGGTGTATGATGATGTAATGAGGGATTTACGAGCCAATGGTCTTGAGAAGTTCGTGAGCCTAAGAAGGTCGTTCAAGTTTCAGAAGAGTATTTGAAGACGCTTGCTCACTCTAGTCTTATTTCAGGAGAGGGCGAAATCATTGGTGTCGTCAATGGTCAACTGGTTCGCTGGTCTCCTGAATCCTTTGCCAGGGACTTTGGGCTTCCACAAGATCGTACTCCAGTTCTGGACTGTTTCCAGGGTTAGACATTGCCTGAATGGTCTGCTTAGAGCAGATGGAGGGATGTTGATGCCGACTTCCATCCACGGTTCTCAGCATATTGGATGATGCTTAGGTATCGAGTGGTTTTTGACATCATCAATCACATGATCGTTGGTAACCCTCTGCTGGATCTGGACTTCTCTCCTCCAGTATGAAAGACAATGATGGCCTTTGATGAAGAAACGAAAGTTAACTGGGCTACATATGTCTTCAACCAGGTGTGGGAGTCTTTGGAGCTTCCGCCCGACGTCCCAGTTCCTTATGGAATGCAGCTGAGCTGGCTTCTGGAACAGAAATTCCCATCCCTTGCGTAAGGCTCAACCAACATCAGGGATTCTGACTTCCATCCCCCGAGACCTCGTCCCTCTCATTAACTAGGATTGATATAGTTCGGGATTATCAGAGGTGCTAGCATCCATGATTTGATTATTCTCTTTCGGTATGATTTAGAGATGAAATGTGGATGATCTAGTAAAGCTTGGAGTATAGACCTTTAGATATCTGGACTGATTGACTTGCAGTGAGTGGAGTGTTCAAGACGATGACCGGAAGGGTTTAAGGGATTTTGGTGATCGATTTTCTATCAAGATCATAGGCTGAGATTGAAACCCCTTTTTGCCTTGAACGACTGAGATTTATGCTGACTGAGGTGCCTGTTCAAATCGTTTGGCACGCCGTGTAGCCGCGCATGGAAAGGTTGACGTGGCTCAGAGTAATACATCGTTGTGCAATCCACATTTAATGCGACGTGCAGCCGAAACCTTCGCAACAATAAAAAAATCGCGCCTTTGACTACGATAGTTTTCTCTATCCCTTGTCTTCTCCAAAAACTGCTTAAAATAGTTCAAAACTATTTTCAGAAAGAAGGACTGAGCAACTGAAACCCTTTGCCAGTTAGGAATTGTCTCTCCTTTAGACATATGGCATGGTGATCTTGACAGTTTCTTCGCGCAGTATGCCATCTGTTCTTAAGCTTTGTCCACAGACATTAATGACGTCTGAGCAATGACATGATTGTGATTTTGATCCTTTGAATGACTCTGAGTTCGTAGCATTCTGATTTAATTCTCATATCTCCATGTTGTATGTTCAATCCAAGACTACAACGTCTAGAGGCGTGTGTACCCCCCAAACTTAGAACAAACATTGTCCTTAATGTTTAGAAGAGTTAAAGATACTCCTGGATAAGGGTGAGTGTATGGATAATTGGCTATGCATGTAGGGGAGATGAAAGAAACGACATAAGGCACAAAGAAAGGTGCTATGGAAACTTGTTAATGAAATGAAACGGTAGAAGGCTCAAATATATGAAAGATGGCCTTAATCATTTCTACAAGTGGCACAAATCCTAATTTCGCCTCAAATCTACTATCGGCCAAGTGAAAGGTAACTGTTTCACACATATCATAAGATAAAACAACTCAAATCCTGCCAAATCATTGAACTAGCATGATGTAGTTTTTTTAAAAAAAATAATTCATTTTTTTCACGCGGACTTGGAACTCAAATCAGTCGTGATTTACCAAGTTAAAACTAGAGATCTGAATAAAACAAAACATGCTAAACCAAAAACTATTCATGAAGTCAAAAGATGAGAAAGAAATGAATGAACACATCATCGGGCACAAACATGAGCATCGACTAAAATATCATAAATCAATTAGGCAATTACAACCTATAACAAAAAAATAAAAGCACACACATCTACACCCAACAAATAGACAACAAACATAACCAACACAAACTAACAAATAAAAATAAAATATAAACTAATATTTTTTTTGAGTGGAATGAGTTTCAAATTAACCAAAGGGTCACGGGCCAGAAGAGGTGATTGCATTTCCTTTCTCTTTAGCTCTGATGGTGCCTAGCTGCTGCAGGATGAATTTGTTTTGATCTTTGATATTCAGCAAGAAAATACCTCTTTCACAGTCCAGCTAATGCTACTCCCATGCTAGTGTAGGGATTTGCCGGTGAACCGAATCACCAAATCCAAATAAACCGGATCATTTTGTGGATATTGAGAGCAATAAACATACGATAATCCTAGCAAGCTCCTATGAATTTAATGCAGTGGTTTTAGAGTTTTACCTTAAGTCCGTCGTCTCAGATCCGATCTTTCGCATTTGAATATCCACTTTAATTCAACCACGTGATTCGATTAAATTTGCGGAAACATGAATTAGCAAAACCAATTTCTAGATTCAATCGAATAAAAGAAAAAACAGAAAGGAAGAAATCCTGTTCTCCAGATCAGGTCTTCAGATCTGTATCCCAATGTTGTTCAGATCTGCTACTGGTGAGGATTCCACAGATCTGTGATGTTTAAGCCAGAGTCGAAATTCTCCTCCCTCTACACACAGTGTGCGCCGCCCCCTCTCTCTGCCCTAGGGTTTCAACTGATTTGAATTATGATAAGGTCGCTAGGGTTTCACAGAGAGAGATGTCTATTTAAAGACCTAGGGTTTTAACCCTAATGGGCTAATGGGCTCCATTCAGCATTGTTGGTCCCGGTTTTTCAGAGTATAAAACGTTACGCAGCGGAAATAATGTTAAGTGTTTTCTAGCACGCTACTTACACACAGCTGACAACTGGCAACTGGTCAGCTGGTGCTGGTTACTCAGTACACAGCTGACAACTGAGACCTGTCAGCTGGTGATTCAAAACTTAGAATATTTAGCCTTGTTTGCACAGTTATATATCAGTTTCAGGATATACTCCAGCACTTGAGTGCTGGGTTTAAAATATGAATGAAAGACAGAAAGCTGATAAATAACAAAGGATTTTTATAGTGGTTCGATCAATCGATCTACGTCCACTCTCCAGTCGAAGCACTGGAAATTCCACTAAGAGTAATCAGGTACAGGTCTCCTTCGATCTATCTCTAGCTGGTGAATACCTCGTCCACCAGTTCACTAGATCAACCGCTCCCGGTCCTGGATCCTTCTTCAACTCTTCTCAGCTAATGGAGTGCGAGCACGTCACTTCAACCTCCACAGCTAGCTAGGTGTTTTAGTTCTCCCAAGAACGTAACAGTCTCTACGGCAGAATGCCCGTAATAACTCAAGTGCTGTTAAGCACAGGAGCTGCTGTGAACTCTCTCGAAGGAGAAAGAACACCAAGTGAGATCTTTAACTTACAAGCTTAAAGCTTGAAGTCTCGTGTTTGATAAATCAACACACGGTAAGCTTTATGAAAAGCCTCGAAAGTACTTTATGCGATCTTGCAATAATTTCAGTTCTTTCGGTGGTTGAGCAGATGAGTCTAATCGTGGAAAAGTCTAGGAATCATTAACTAGTGGAATGTTTGAATGTTGGTGGTTGCGACGTATTTATAGCCGCAGGAACCGATTCAAACTTTCTAGCCGTTTGGACGCATCCGGAAAGGTGTCAGACCTCGGATGTCCTTCTAACGGCGGCAGGTATGCTTTTCCGGAAAAGACCCATACCTTCGACCGCTTTATCTGACACAGATCTCTTTGTGTCAGAATGGCTTTATTAGTCAGTCCGAGGAATAAGACTGGCGTCTTGTGACTGATAGACTTTAAGTTATCCTTCCTTAAAGTCATACTTTGTCAGTCGATTCCTCAGAGAATCTTCTTTTTGTCTCTACTGAGCGGGGAGAGAGAATCTGGAATTCTGCTGGTAACATCTGACTGGTAGATCATACTGGTGATCTTGTGCTGGCAGTCTCTGCTGGTGACTTGCCCTGGCATCATCAAAGTCTACCAAATCTCAGGATGTTAACTCTTTTCGGAATCTCCCATGACTGGTGAAATCACCGCTGGTGAATAGTGTAAGTAGGAACACGCATTCTCCTGGTAAGGTTTGTCAGCCGCCTGCTGATGAAACCCTTCCCAACTGGTGAACAGTAGCCAGTGGTGAACAGTGTCAGCATGAGTCTTGATCAGCTGCGACTTACAACTCAAAAAGACCTAAACAGGACTTTACATTTAAGACTAGAGCTATGTAGAGACAACTGACGCTGGTAGGACTTAGGATTTGATCCACCAAAACTATAATCTAAACAAGTAAGTTACTGAGGGAGGAAACCTTAGACAGATTTCCCAACAAGCATGTTTAATTGGGCCAGACCTGGGACCTAATGCAAATAATAAAGTGGGCCTATGAATTAATTAATTCTCATGTCCACAACCCAAGACACAATTAATTAAATAATATTAATTCTTTTTCACCACAGAATTAATACTGACCTACCCCTTTATTACCACGTTATGAGAAAGAGTTGCATTTACTTGAGAATCCCCATATTTAAGGTTACCAGATATTCATTAATTAATCAGAGCTTCTGACAAGCTCTATCTACAATTAATTAATATCTTATATTTCCTGAGCAGTACCACTCAAACCTTATCACTCATGCTTGAACTTAATCAGCCTGCAGAACTTTAGCATGATGAATATTATTGAGCTCCTCGGGGAATGTTGATGGAGATCCAAGTGGGCTGAAAGAAGAAGTTTAATTGAAGAAATTCGAGTTGATTTAATTTAGTTGTTTTTAATTATTTTCGAGTTTTTTTCTTTATTTCCTTCTAGATATATTAGGGTTTTCATTAATCTTTTATATTGATTTTATTTCCTTATTTTATTATGATTTGATTTCCTTATCAGATTAGGATTTGATTTCCTTAATAGATTAAGATTTGATTTCCTTATTAAGATTTGAGTTTGCCTATATATAGGCTGTTGGGAAATCTGGCTAAGTTTCCCTTCTCCAGCTGATAGCTTAGATCTTAGATTTGGTGATTAAGTGTTTTGGTGGATCAAATCCTAAGTCCAACCAGCGTCAGTTTGTCTCTAGATAGCTCTAGATCTCAAATGTAAAGTCCTGTTTAGGTCTTTTGAGTTGTAAGTCGCAGCTGATCAAGACTCATGCTGGCTACTGTTCACCAGCATGAGATGTGCTTACCAGTTGAGAGAAGTCTCACCAGCAAGCGGCTGACGAAGACTCATGCTGACACTGTTCATCAGCATGGAGTAGAGCTATTGACTGGTTACTGTTCATCAGTTGGGAAGATTTCACCAGCAGGAGGCTGAGAGATCTTACCAGCAGAATATGTGTTCTGGCTGACACTATTCACCAGCGGTGAAGCCACCAGTCACGGGAGATTCCAAGAGATAACATCAGACGAATTGGTGGACCTTGATTGTGCTAAGGAAAGTCACCAGCAGAGACTGCCAGCACAAGATCACCAGAATGATCTACCAGTCGGAGGTTATCAGCAGAATTGAAGATTCGCTCTCCCGAAGACTTAGAGACAAAAAGAAGATTCGTCTGAGGAAGTAACTGACAGTGTATGCCTTAAAGTCTATCAGTTCAAGACACCAGTTGCGATTCCTCGTACTGACGAATAGAGTCGTTCTGACACAAAGAGATCTGTGTCAGATAAAGCGATCAAAGGTATGGCGCTTTCCGGAAATTCCTACCTGCCGCCTGCAGAAGGACATGCGAGGACAGAGACTTTTCCGGATGTGTCCAAACGGCTAGTATTTGAATCTGAATCTCACGTCTATAAATACGTGAGATCCAACAGCATTCAATACTCTTGCCCACTCTTAGCCACTCCTGAACTACCGAAAGCTCAAACGCATTCATATCAGCGTATAAGCAATCTTTCGAGGCTTTTCTTAAAGCTACTCCGTGTGTCAATCATTTGAACACGAGACTCCAAGCTTCTAGCTTGTGAGTTATTGATCTCATTTGGTGTTCTTTCTCATTCCGAGGAAGAACATAGCAGCTCTTGAGCCAGCCAGCTCCAGAGTTATTACGGGCAGTTTTGCCGCCAGCAAGAGTCAAGTTCTTGGGAGAACTCAACACCCAATCAGTCGGAGGAGGAGGTTGAAGTGACGTGCTCGCACTCCATCCATCTGACGAGAGTTGAAGAAGGACAAGACCCGGGAGCGGTTGATCCAGTGGACTGGTGGACAGGGCATCTACCAGCTGGAAATAGATCGTAGGAAATCTTGTACCGGATTACTCTTCTTAGTGAATTTCCAGTGCTTCGACTGGAGAGTGGACGTAGATCAGTTGATCGAACCACTATAAAATATCCTTGTTATTTACTGCTTTAAGCATTTACTTACTGATTTAAAACCCAGCACCCAAGTGCTGGAGTATAACTGAAACCAGTTTATAACTGTGCAAACTCGACTCTAAAATTTTCTAAGTCCTGAGTCATCAGCTGACCAGCCAGTTGCCAGTCAGCTGAATACTCAGTTGCCAGTTGACTTACCAGCTGACAAGGTCCCAGTCAGCTGTGTAACCAGCAGAGTGCAAGAAACGAACTTACGTATTTTCCGCTGCCAAAGTATACCCTGATATCCGGGACCAACATAGGCCTTGTTATGGAACAAATAATTTAGTTTCCAGTTTAATAAAATTTGTGAGGTTTTCTCCTTCAATTCTGAAAGCTCAAAATTTCAAATTTCCTATTCATCCTTAGGATTTCGATTTCGACTAATCAATCGGACATTCATATCCATTGGTGGTGTCTTCACTATATCCTTCGTTGTTAGGTCAATTCGCTTCTTGGGTCGTAGGAGAATTTATTCTCGACTACGGTACTTGGAGGTTTTCGAATCCAAAGGTGTAGGATCTTCCCCTGTTATCAACTTTAGTTGCTTCCGCGTCGTTTCTGAGTCCATTCATTCGAGTTCCTGGGCTGCGATCTAAATCTTCCGGCGAGGATCGTATCATTTTGGTATCAGAGCGAGGTTGTGTCTTTCTTTTCCTTATCATTTTGGTACCCGAACCAAGTTATGTCTTTCTTTTCCTTATCATTTTGGTATCAATATCCAGGTCGTGTCCTTCCTCTTTCTTGTCTTTCAATTTCGTGTGTTTAGTGTGTCAATTTTTTTTTTGAAAAAATCGAGTCTTATCTTCTTTCCTGTCGTGTCTTTTGTGTCGTTCTTGATTCGTATATTTTCATGTCTTTAAGTCGTTAATTTAGGGATCTTGTTAGTCAAGATTTGAATTATTAATACCATACCATAATTATTCAAATCTTTTCATCCATATCTAGTCAAATCTTTCCATAATATCAAATCCTTCCTTATCTTTTATTACCTTATTAAAATTCTTCCTTATCCATATTTTCCCTTCTTGATTACCATGTAATTTGGTAATTACCTTATTCAAATATTTCCTTTTCCATATTTTCCTTCTTGATTACCTAGTAATTTGGTAATTACCTTATTCAATATTTCCTTATCCATAGTTTCCTTCTTGATTACCAAGTAATTTGGTAATTTTCTTATTAAAAAAAAGAGAGAGAATATACAAAAAAAGAGAAACAAATCGTGAAAAAAAGAAAAAAAAAAGAGAAAGAGAAAACTGCTTTGGTCATAACTTTTGCTACAGGTGTCCAATTTTAGTGCAATTGTACTTTTCGGAAACGTCTCGACGAGATCTACAAGTGTCACTTCCTTGTCGTGACGTTCTATGAGCAGAATGGCTAAAATCAAATATGAAGAATTAGATGATGATGCTAGAATTCAGATGAGGTATATGATGAAGTTTTTGAAATCTGACTTCAGAAAGATGGTGAGGTCAGAGATGGAGATGTTGAAGGGATTCGCGAACTGAATCATGAAGTTCGTTTGCCAAGGATCGTTAATTGGAATATCAAAAATAAATTGCTATGCCTATGAACAATCCTAGCATGCTCCTATATTATTATGCATAAGAAGGTTTATGCGGAATACCTAGATCGATGATCTCTGAAGAACGCGTGCGCGGAGATGCCCTTTGATCTTTCCCACGCACAAAGATTTAATTTCCTAACAGATTGAGGAAATTAATCTATGAAAATAATAAAATTATTTTCGAAAATAAAGAGGAGAGAGAGAGAAGAAGAAAAATCCTCCTGATTTGATCTTCTGATCTGTATCCCAACTCGATCTGAAAATCCGGTGAAGATTCTCTATCAGATCCCTTGCCCGGTTGAGAAGCAGAATTTCCTCCTCGTTCTCAGATCTTAGTCGATCACCACAGCTCCCAAATTCTGGTTTGCTGTGTGCAACTTATGATCTTGTGGTGTGTTGAGATCTGAGGAACTGAGGCCTATTTATAGGAAATTACTGGACTCCTATTGGGCTTGAGTTTCATGGGCCAGACCAGGGACCAAAATACAAATAGCAAATAAGGCCTATCAATTAATTAATTCCCATATTCAACCCAGAATATAATTAATTAATTAATATTGATTTATTCCACCAGAGAATTAATACTGTCCTACCTATTTGATACCACATTTTGAGGTACGGGTTGCATGGGCTCGGTATATTCCCACATTTAAGGTTACAGACATTCGTTAATTAATTTAAGCTCTGACAAGCTATTTAATTAATTAACATCTTATATTCCTGAATCAATCCACTCAAACCTTTTCACTTATGCTTGAACTTAATCAGCCTGCAGGACTTAGCATAACGAACCTTTTGAGCTGTTCAGGGAATGTCACCATCCTATACTGGATGTGGTTACCTAGTTCCAGTACCAGACAATCATACACAAACTGCTATTACCCAAGATACAGATATACAAGCTCAACTAGAGCCTTTCACTGCAACTCAAAGTAATACACAATCTGCATATACTTCTGTACCTTCATATAGGCTTAGGATCTCGTCAAGCCATAGAGATCTAGATTCTTTTAATGTCAGATAAAAGAATCGATCTCGACTTAGGTCCTTATCAATGTGTGCCCCACACCAGCATACCAAGCCATCCAAGATAAGATGCTTATTACTGCGTATGTGTAACGCCCCAATTTCTTAATAAAAAAAAAGCGCTACTAAAATATAAATTTACTTAGTTTCTTTTCCTTTGAAGTTGAGAAATATCAATATAAATTCATGTATGCTCATTTAAAATAAATAAGCTTTTAAAATACAAATTTATTAAAATTTCGGTAGGTTGTATTTACAATTTCAAATAAGTCCCTGATATACATTTATATTTATTTTCTATATTTTCAGAATTCAAATACAAATGCGGAAGCTAAAACACAATTTAGACTTTGAATAAATTAAACTCAAAGATATTTAGATATAAAAGTTTATATTATTATAACCTTGCCTAACAATATTATATATATATATATACACATTTATCAATAAAGGCATAACCTGTGACTATGTAATTCTAATAAAAGACTAACAAAATAACCACAGTTCACAGGTGCATACATAACGCTTATAATAATCTAAGATGACAAAATATATTAGAATGTAAGTTTGCATAAGCTGATTTTTTTAATTCTTGGAGATCATAGTGGTCATTCCGCTTGCTCCACCGCACGACTCCTCAACCTGAAAATAATAATAAGAGGGGTGAGCATGGAATCATACTCAGTGGGGAATTACACTGTAAACAGCTATAATCAATTGTGTAATGAATCATACAACATGAACACTTAAACTTAGCTGATACATTGAGACTAGCCTCGGTCCCTTGCGGACCTGACCCCTTGCGGGTCTGCCCCTTGTGGGCAATCAACTTTACGATCCCTTGCGGATCATGGACCCCTTGCGGGCCACATTATTCACATGCATGAAACACGACACAACAATGAATATAGCCATGTAACCACTACGTTTACAGATAAAGTAAAACCCCACCTGATAGAAGTCACAATAAACCTTTCACCAAGTTGTTGTCCACCTCAGAGCTCTCGTTGCGCCAATCCTAGCACTTAGAAATATTTAATTTAGTCTTTTGTTGTTTGTTATTCTTGAACTTGAGTTTGGTTAAGTATATTGTATTGAACAATTAAACTTTAAATATTCATTAACAATATTCTTCACCTTAAGGAATTAATCTTCAATATATAACTACAAACATAGCTAAATCCCAAAAGATAAATCTTAGGCAAACAACATAATTAAGAACCAACTAATTCAGTTTATTAATCCCAACACTATGTATTCAAAAGAATCAATACCAACAAAGATATAAGTTTTGATCCCATATTTTTTCAAGGAAGAAATCAAACAAGTTGAACTCTAAAATGAAAATTCATATTCTCGCAGGAAAAACTGGCAGCATTTAGTAAAATGTCCATAACGTTTTCGTTACAACTCGGAATGCATAGATTCTTAGCATTTTAGAAACCTAACTCAATTACCCACAATTTCAATAGAGACAACATGTTCGAAATTCCTGCATTAAAAGGCTGGAAAGGTCGATTTTCAGAGGCTAAGAAATTTAATTTTGAAATCTGGCAGCTTATAGAAATTAGAGCATAACTTTCTCCACACAACTCCAATTAACATGATTCCAGTCTCAAATGAAAGCTAAGTCAATATTCTATAATATTTGTTCAGAACTCATAAGCTAAAAACGTCTCCAAAGTTCCCAAATTTCAGAATGAAGTGATGCTCTGTTTTCAGCAAAAATCTCAAATAAAACATGCATTCTTATTTCTAGACATCACCTCCTAACTTATGCTTAAGAAAATCATAGA
>JAPKLW010001207.1:135252-193492 GCA_026898455.1 Plectranthus barbatus
ATATTAATTAAGATAATGATTATAATAAAAGGATTTGGGGTATTACAGCTCAACTGGTTACACCAACTCCATAAGGATTGGTGTTAAAGGATAGGTCTGGGGTTCGATCCCCGCTATCAACAACCCACTGGGTAAGCCAGAGATGGGTTGGGGTGCATCGGGCTGCAGACCTGACAGTCCAAACCCGGAAGGTAGTTCGCCCGCAAGGGGCAAGGCCCGAGGGGGACGGCTGTTACAAAAAAGTGCACTTTTTTGTAACATCTTAGGCCTTGCCCAGCTCAACTGGTTACACCACATCCATAAGGATTGGTGTTAAAGGATAGGTCTGGGGTTCGATCCCCTCTATCAACAACCTGCTGGGTAAGCCAGAGAAGGGTTGGGGTGCATCGGGCTGCAGACCTGACATTGGAGGGTAGTTCGCCCGCAATGGGCAAGGCCTGAGATGTTACAGTATGCTACAGCCTACACCGACAGTTTATCCTGGAACTGTCTCAGCTGTGATAACTATTTATATCTCGCTAGGTCAAACGATCCATACGATCTTCTGTGATCTTCTACACACCGTATGATCTCCCTATCGATGAGATAAGAGGATAATTGCGTTTGCGACACATGTTTGTTAATTCAGACAGGAGATGAACATACAATATTTATGATTCCCAGTATATTAACCTTGTACATAATATACCAATCATAATGCTTTCAGTATATAAATCCATCAATCTCCCACTTATACTCAAATCATTATACAGGTGCTTTCCAGAGTACAACGCGTCTAAACTAATCTAGCTATTACATCAAACATTCTACGTGGATAGCTTTGCCCTCAGCCCAAGGTTACGTACATGCATCTCGTAGACCTTCTGAGGCAGAGCCTTTGTGAATGGATCCGCTAGATTATTTCTTGTATCAATCTTCTCTACTAGCACATCACCCCTTGCTACGATTTCTTGTATAATATGGTACTTCCTTTCAATGTGTTTTGTTGCTATGTGAGTTCGTGGTTACTTTGAATTAGCCACAGCTCCCGAATTATCACAGTATAGCGTGATTGACTTGGGCAGCTTAGGAATCACGTCCAACTCCAGAAGGAAGTTTCGAAACCATACCGCTTCTTTCGAAGCTTCAGAAGCTGCCACATACTCTGCTTCCATGGTGGAGTCCGCAATGCACTTCTGCTTTGCACTCCTCCATGATATGGCCCCACCTCCCAATGTAAACACATAGCCAGAGGTGGACTTCTTTTCGTCTCGGTCTGCCTGGAAATCCGAATCAGTATAACACACAGGGCACAACTCCTCACACTGATAGACGAGACAGTAGTCTCTAGTCCTTTTCAGGTATTTGAGTATGTGCTTTACCGCAGTCCAATGCGCCTGTCCAGGGTTAGACTGGTATCTCGCTACCATGCCTACATCAAAGCAGATATCCGGTCTCGTACATAGCATTGCATACATGAGGCTCCCCACGGCTGATGCATACGGCACGTTCCTCCTTTCATCTTTCTCCCTTTGTGTCACCGGACACTGATCCTTGGAAAGATATATGCCATGTCTGAAGGGTAACAGACCTTTCTTGGCATTTTGCATGCTGAAACGGGCAATCACAGTATCCACATATGATCCTTAAGACAAGGTCAGCATCCTTTTATTGCGCTCCCGCAATACTTTTACCCCTAGGATGTATCCTGCCTCCCCAAGGTCCTTCATATGAAATTGCTCGGATAACCACCCCTTTATGCCCGACAATACTTCCACATTGTCGCCAAATAGGAGAATATCATCTACATAAAGTGCAAGGATCACCACACTTCCGCTAACACATAGACGGTACACGCAACTCTCGTTTGAGCATTGTGAAAATCCATAGGATTTAATCACTTCATCAAAATGCAGATTCCATGACCGTGAAGCTTGTTTAAGTCCATACAGCGACTTCCTTAGCTTCCAGACCAAATGTTCTTCGCCCTTCTACACATAACCTTATGGCTGTTGCATATAGATGTCCCTACCTTCTTCAAGGTACCCGTTTAGAAACGCGATTTTTACATCCATCTGCCAGATTTCTAGGTCCTTATGTGTTGCTATGGCTAGGAGTATACGAATGGACTTAAGCATGGCTACCGGTGAGAAGGTCTCGTCATAGTCTACACCTTCTTTCTGACTATAACCCTTCGCCACCAGCCTTGCTTTAAAAGATGTAATTTCACCATTCGCTCCTTTCTTTCTTTTGTATACCCATTTGCACCCTATGGCTCGACAGCCATCTGGCAAATAAGTTTTCTGGTATACATCCACAGCCGTAATGGATTCTATTTCAGAATCCATGGCGATCACCCATTTGTCTGCATCTTTATCAGATACCGCCTCATCATATGTCCAATGATCGGTATCATCTAGTCCGTTTTCCGGGATCAAGTCAGAAGACTCTCCCACGAACATGTACCTTTCGGGTTGGTGGACAACCCTCCCACTGCGACGAGGCATCTGAACCGTGTCAGTTGTTGGCACAGTACGCGTTGGTCCCATACCTTGCATTAGTGGCAGTGTTGGTATAGCCTCACCTATTGTAGGTGGATTTACCATTACACTGGGCTTTCCTGATGGAATTGCTTCTTTGTCCTCAAGCTCGTGGAGGACAATTTCACTCTTGGATCTGTGGTTTCTTACATATTCTTCCTCCAAGAATCTCACGTTGGTACTGACAACGACTTTCTGATTCTCAGGACAATAGAAGTAACCACCTTTCGTTTGTCTGGGATACCCTACAAACAGCATCAGCTTACACCTACTTTCTAACTCATCAGGTTCCTTTGTCAGCACATATGCCGGACAACCCCAAACCCTCACTCTGTTCAAACTTGGCTTTCGCCCATACTAGAGTTCCAGAGGTGTTTTAGGAACTGATTTAGAAGGTACCAGGTTAAGCAAATAGGCCGCTGTCTCCAAGGCATATCCCCAAAACGAAATCGGCAAGCTTGCATAACTCATCATCAACCTGACCATTTCCAAGAGAGTTCTATTTCTTCTTTCCGCTACACCATTTTGTTGAGGGGTTCCTGGTGCAGTCCACTGGGATATAATCCCGTTATCTGATAAGTACTGCAAGAACTCGTTACTGAGGTATTCTCCACCACGATCTGATCGTAGTGTCTTGATAGTCTTACCAAGCTTCTTTTCCACCTCAGTCCTAAACTCTTTGAATTTCTCAAAGAATTCAGACTTATGGCGAAGCAAATAGACATATCCGAATCTTGAGTAATCGTCAATGAATGTGGCGAAATACTCATAACCTCCACGAGCTTGCGTGGACATTGGTCCACATAAGTCAGAGTGGATCAGTTCCAACACATTCTCTGCTCGAGACTGACTTGCCTTTAAAGGCCTGGTCGTCATCTTTCCTTCTATACAGGACTCACAGATTTGATGCGGTACCACTTGGAAAGAATCCAAGAGCCCATCGCATGCTAATCTCTTGATCCTCTTTAGATTGATGTGACCTAGTCTCAAGTGCCAGAGATATGTTTGATCCTCATCGGAAGAAAACTTTCTCTTTAAATGATTATTATTATTAGATGAGTTTGCAACATTCACGGAAGATTTATGCATACAATCAATGATATAGAGAGAGTCAATCAGTTTGCCATGACAGATAACACCGTTATTACCAATGATAGAAACTCCACTATCAAAAATAACTGAATATCCATCACAAAATAACTTGGAAACTGAAATTAAGTTCCGCCAAAAAACCGGCACATATAAAACATCTCTCAAAATCAAAATATTGTTCTCAAAGCATAAAGTAAAATCTCCAATGGCTACTGCTGAGACTCGCTCTCTGCTGCCCATTGAGATGGTAATCTCGTCATGCTTCAGCTGCCTTGTCGACCTGAACCCCTGTAAAGTATAACAAACATGATCAGTAGCTCCAGTGTCCACTACCCAAGAATGGGTAGAAACTGATGCTAAACATGTTTCCGTTATAAATGCACATGACGTACCTTGTCTACCCGTGCTAGGCACTAGACAATCTACTTCACTTCGCTTGCGTTTGCATGGCCTGGTGATAATTTCTGCCTCAGCTATTTCATCCAACTTCTTAAACATTTCTTTTGCTTCAGCAACTGCCTTGTCAAGAGCTGACAAAGTTAGAGCAAACTCAAATGTCATCATGTCAGATTTCTCTCGCAACAGGGCCCTGAGTAACTCATGAAGAGGAAACTCGCACCTGGCACCGAGAGATTTGATGAAATCACCATAAGAATCAGATAGAGAGTGCAGGACAATGTTTATTTCTGCCCGCTTATTTATTTGTCCACCTCTCTTTTTGTACTTTCTCATGACTCTCATCATACTGATGAAGTGCAGAACCAACGAACTCCCCTCAGTCATTTTCTTGCAAACCAGGTCCTTCACAAGATTATAACTGATAGTTCGTCTCACCTTCCCATATATTTTCACAAGGTCCCTCCATATCTCAACAGCTGTCCGGTATTTCTTGTACTTGAGCTTTAATTCTCTAGACAGACTCTTCATGATGAGTCTGCGGGCAAACTCATCAGAAGCTACCCATCTGTCATAGAACACTCGCTCATAACCAGTACAGTTCTAATACTGAGGAGATAGTGGGTCCATGTAAAGTACATAGTCATTTTTTGCAGTACAGAGTATTTCCATGAAGCAAAACTTCCATTCAGGAAAATTGGGACCGGTTAAAGGGTTTAGTGCTAAGAGGTTTACAATATGAATAGACATGTCTGAAAACAATAAATTAAAGCAGAAATTAAAACATAGTCGCAAACTATTGAAACAATTAAATATTGAAACCTTATGATAAAACAATATTAATGTTTCCTCCAATTTTCCTAAGTATTACTATTGCAAGCCACACATGTGGACGTTTACAACAAAACACTTAACCAGACTGCATCTTTCAATTCCAGTCCTTTAATTCCAATCCATGCCCGGGTTCCTTAGACAAATGGAATTAATAATTGGAGACTAACTTAAGACCATATTATCCTACTGAGCAGGGACATCACAAATGAGTTATACTCTGGATAACATCTAAGCTAGCTTACCACCAAAGTCAACCCTCCCATATAAGGATCTATTAGAACACACCCGATCCCTATAATAAGGTTGTCTCATTTAATTCAATCCCTAGAGAACTTATGAAAATTCAATACGCAAGCTACACATGTAGGCGTTTACGCATGAGCTCCCACTTCTCACATGAAATAAATGTTTGTTTTAAGAAATCCTATCTATTAGAACTTATGAATAATAAATTAAGTAAGCTACACATGTAGACGTTTACCTAATAAATTACCCACTTCCAATAAAGGATCGCTTTGTGGAGGTCTTACTAAATTATGAGCTTAGTAATTTTTAGTTCATAAGGTTCAATTGCACAGATTATTTTATGTAGCCATAATTATAACATTGCTAAAATTCTATCATGCAAGGCATGAACCCCGAATTTATAGTTATAATTAATTACATAAAATAAGTCACATAGCATGCTTTAAAGCTGTAAATAAAAGCAGTAAACGTGCTCTATTATCTACAACATGCTTGTATGCTGCGCAATTAAATTAAACACGTATATCATGCAAAGACAAATAATAAAGCAAATAAAAAATGTCCTCGTGGCCCCATGATACGAAATAAAAAATTAATTCTAACTTTTACAAGTTGGAATTAACAATACAGATCTTCGACTGGGCTCTCACTACTTGGACTGAGATCTGAATTTATTTTCCGAATTTGGGCCTCCAAGATTTGATTTATCGGAAAATCGGACCACTGGGCCAGTTAACCAAATTGCGGACCTAGGCACACATTGCAAGCCCAATAGCCTACGAGAACTTAGCCCGACGAGTCACCACCGACGAATCACTGCCGCCGGCGACTTGCCGCCGCCATGAGGGCTCTCGGAATCGCGCAACAGCCATGCACGTACGTGCATGGTTGTAGCCCGCGATCCGTCTCCTCCGGCCGTTGCCTGTTTCGCATGCCGCCGCCCCGGCTTGCCCCGACCATCGCCCAAACTGCCGTTCACTCTTTTTCTCCACCGTCGGCCTCCGTGACTCACCGGAATTGTGCAAGGACGGAATCGGGCTCGCGCGAACCACACGAAAAAACCCTAGGGTTTTTCTCCCGTTCCGGTCGCATGCCCTGCCCGTCGCCGCCCCAGCCCGCATCGCCGGTCACCCGAGCCACCGCCGTCCCGGTCATCTGCCCCGGCCTCCTTCGCACCGTCGACCTCGCCCGGAGCTGCCGCACAAGCCCTGGCCGGCCTGGGCTGCGCAGTCGTTTCGCCTGCGTGCGTGCGCGCGGCTGCGGCGCCGCCGTGGCTGGTCGTGCCCCCTGCTGCCGTGCCTCACCGCATCTGACCGCCGTGCATGGCGTTCCCGCCGTGTCGGCCCTTCGTTCTTCGTGTTCTTCTTTCTTCGTATTCTTCGCGTTCTTCGTTCTTCGTTTTACAGATTTAATTTTTGAAATAAAAGATTACATGGAATAATCCTAATTACAATTTGAAAATCTAAATCTAACCACGGATTTATCTCGTGGGTGAAAAATGAATCCATATAAATGGGCGGATTAACCCGAGAAACCACGAGGACGAAAAACATACAATCAATCCAAAAACCATTCATTACATGCATTCAATAATAATAATCATGAATGATCATAGGAAATATTATTTTTCCGATAGAGCCAATTAATTAACTTGGCTCTCATACCAATTGAAGGGATTCGCGAACTGAATCACGAAGTCCGTTTGCCAATGATCGTTAATTGGAATATCAAAAATAAATTGCTATGCCTATGAACAATCCTAGCATGATCCTATATTATTATAAACAAGAAGGTTTATGTGGAATACCTGGATCGATGATCTCTGAAGAACGCGTGCGCGGAGATGCCCTTTGATCGTTCCCACGCACAAAGATTTAATTTCCTAACAGATTGAGGAAATTAATCTATGAAAATAATAAAATTATTTTCGAAAATAAAGAGGAGAGAGAGAAGAAGAAAAATCCTCCTGATTTGATCTTCTGATCTGTATCCCAACTCGATTTGAAAATCCGGTGAAGATTCTCTATCAGATCCCTTGCCCGGTTGAGAAGCAGAATTTCCTCCTCGTTCTCAGATCTTAGTCGATCACCACAGCTCCAAAATTTTGATTTGCTGTGTGCAACTTATGATCTTGTGGTGTGTTGAGATCTGAGGAACTGAGGCCTATTTATAGGAAATTACTGGACTCCTATTGGGCTTGAGTTTCATGGGCCAGACCAGGGACCAAAATGCAAATAGCAAATAAGGCCTATCAATTAATTAATTCCCATATTCAACCCAGAATATAATTAATTAATTAATATTGATTCATTCCACCAGAGAATTAATACTGTCCTACCTATTTGCTACCACGTTTTGAGGTACGGGTTGCATGGGCTCGGTATATCCCCACATTTAAGGTTACAGACATTCGTTAATTAATTTAAGCTCTGACAAGCTATTTAATTAATTAACATCTTATATTCCTGAATCAATCCACTCAAACATTTTCACTTATGCTTGAACTTAATCAGCCTGCAGGACTTAGCATAACGAACCTTTTGAGCTGTTCAGGGAATGTCACCATCCTATACTGGATGTGGTTACCTAGTTCCAGTACCAGACAGTCATACACAAACTGCTATTACCCAAGATACAGATATACAAGCTCAACTAGAGCCTTTCACTGCAACTCAAAGTAATACACAATCTGCATATACTTCTGTACCTTCATATAGGCTTAGGATCTCGTCAAGCCATAGAGATCTAGATTCTTTTAATGTCAGATAAAAGAATCGATCTCGACTTAGGTCCTTATTAATGTGTGCCCGAAACCAGCATAGCAAGCCATCCAAGATAAGATGCTTATTACTGCGTATGCTGCAGCCTACACCGACAGTTTATCCTGGAACTGTCTCAGCTGTGATAACTATTTATATCTCGCTAGGTTAAACAATCCATACGATCTTCCGTGATCTTCTACACACTGTATGATCTCCCTATCGACGAGATAAGAGGATAATTGCATTTGCGACACATGTTTGTTAATTCAGACAGGAGATGAACATACAACATTTATGATTCCCAGTATATTAACCAATCGACCTTGTACATAATATACCAATCATAATGCTTTCAGTATATAAATCCATCAGATGTTGCATCAACGACTTGATGCATTGGAAGATAATTATTTGGGCAGCAAAAAGATGAGATATAAACATGCAAAGTGGGAGACTCAACCAGATAGTTCCTCTCCATTTGATAAGTTTCTGTCAGAGGTGGAGCAGGCGGTGGAGAAGGTGTTGGTGGCAACCAAGTCTCAGTCATTGCCTCTTTCTGTTCAAGAAATCGAGGAAGACAATATAGCAGTTCAGATACCATTGGAGGTTCTTGGTGAAGTAGTGGTGACAACTCAATCTGAGTCGATGCAGCCAATTCAAGAGACCAAAAAAGAGGAAGTGAGAGTTGCTATACCCTTGGACAGTCATATGGAAGACAATGAAGGATTCGAGGTTTCGGCTACACTCACTATTATTAACAGTCCAGTTATGGGAATCCAAAGCCAGTGTCAAGTGCAGAAGACGACAGAGTCAGAGTTAATGACGCCAGTAGAGAAGAAGGTTGAGAGGACCAGAGATCAATTCAGTTTTGTGAGGACCATTGGTTTGAAAAAGAAGGTGCATGAGACCAAGCAATTATCGGTATTTGAAGATAATAATACGCCAAACAAGCCAACTAAAGGTGATGTACGATGGTCAATTGTATCAAGCACCGACGAGGATTTGAGGATAAATCCTTTTGAAGAAGAGGGGAATGATGGAGATCCAAGTGGGCTTAAAGAAGAAGTTTTATTGAAGAAATTCGAGTTGATTCAATTTAGTTGTTTTTAATTATTTTCGAGTTTTTGCTTTATTTCCTTCTAGATATATTAGGATTTTCATTAATCTTTTATATAGATTTTATTTCCTTATTTTATTAGGATTTGATTTCCTTATCAGATTAGGATTTGATTTCCTTATGAAATTAGGATTTGATTTCCTTATTAGATTAAGATTTGATTTCCTTATTAAGATTTGAGTTTGCCTATATATAGGCCTTGTTATGGAACAAATAATTTAGTTTTCAGTTTAAAAAAATTTGTGAGGTTTTCTCCTTCAATTCTGAAAGCTCCAAATTTCGAATTTCCTATTCATCCTTAGGATTTTGATTTTGACTAATCAATCGGACAGTCATATCCATTGGTGGTGTCTTCACATATATCTTTCGTTGTTAGGTCAATTCGCTTTTTGGGTCGTAGGAGAATTTATTCTGAACTACGGTACTTGGAGGTTTTCGAATCCAAATGTGTAGGATCTTCCCATGTTATCAACTTTAGTTGCTTCTGCGTCGTTTCTGAGTCCATTCATTCGAGTTCCTGGGCTGCGATCTAAATCTTCCAGCGAGGATCGTATCAAATGTCTCCATCCTATTACTCGGATATGGTTGCCTAACTCCAGTCTCAGGTTGTTCTACACGAACTGCTGCTACCCAAGATGCGGGTATACGAGCACGTTACTCAGGCTTTCCACCATGGCAATTCAAAGCAACAGTCAACCCGTGCATACCCCTGAACCTTCGTTAGGGTTTGGACTCAATCAAGATCGAGATCTTGTAATCTCTGATGTCAGACAGCAGAATACATCTCACTGTGGTCCAATCAATACCCAACCGCACGTATCAGCATATCAAGTAATAAAGACATACTACTTCTTTCCGACTATGCTGCAGCCTATACCGACAAACTTATCCTCCTATGTTGTCTCGGCTGTGATAATATTTATACCTCACTAGGTCAAGTGATCATCTACCTCAGACCCAGTCCACTTATAGCCTAGTTATTACAAAACCCAACAATCTCCCACTTATACTCAAAGCATTACACTCGCTATTACAGAGTATACAGTGCGTCTATCTAGCCTATATATTACATCAACCACTACCAGTAGGCATCCACCTCAGACTCAGTCCACGAATATGTCTTTCGTAAATTTTCTGTGGTAAGCACTTTGTGAATAGATCAGCTAGGTAGTCCCTAGTGTCAATCTTCTTTATCTGCACATCGCCCCTCGATATGATTTCTCGTATGATATGGTACTTCCTCTCTATGTGTTTGCTCGCCTTGTGAATCTGTGGGTCAGAGTCCTCATGTCCGTCTTCAGGGCCCAAGTCCGAAGACTCACCCACGAACATGTACCTTTCCGGCTGGAAAATGACTCTCCCACTGCGACGAGGCATCGGTGCCATGTCAGCAGTTGGTGCAGCAACTTGTGGTTCTGCACCTTGCACACAAGAACGCACCCGTGGTGTTGTACCTCTCACAGGTGCACCCACGTTCGCACGTTCCCCTTCCTTTGAAATCACATTCTCATTTTCAATTTCTTGAAGAACTATATCACTCCTTGTCTTGTGGTTTCTCACATACTCGTCCTCCAAGAATCTAGCGTTGGTGCTAACAACGATTCTCTGACTCTCAGGACAGTAAAAGAAACCACCTTTCGTTTGCCTGGGATACCCTATAAACAACATTACCTTGGACCTGCTTTCTAATATATCAGGTTCCTTCGTCAGCACGTGTGTCGGACAACCCCATACTCTGAACTTGCACAAACTGGGTTTGCGTCCAAGAAAGAGTTCACTAGGTGTCTTAGGAACCGATTTAGAAGACACCAAGTTTAAGATGTAAGCCGTTGTTTCCAATGCGTATCCCAAAAACGAAATGGGTAAGCTTGCATAACTTATCATTGATCTCACCATCTCTAAAAAAGTTCTATTTCTTCTTTCGGCTACACCATTTTGCTGGGGAGTACCTGGTGCAGTCCACTGGGATGTAATCCCATGTTCTAACAAATATTGCAGGAACTCGTTCCCGAGGTATTCACCACCGCGGTCAGATCGCAGTGGTTTGATAGTTTTCCTGATCTTCTTTTCTACCTCAGCCTTGAACTCTTTGAATTTCTCAAAGCATTCAGACTTGTAGCGAAGCAGGTAAACGTATCTGTATCTTGAGTAGTCGTCAATGAAAGTGACAAAGTACTCATACCCTCAACGAGCTTATGTGGACATGGGCCCACATAAGTCAGAATGGATCGATTCCAACACATCCTCTGCTCGAGACTGACTAGCCTTGAAAGGTAGAAGACATCTTTCCCTCGATGCAGGATTTGCAGACTTGATAAGGTACAGGCCAGACTAAGTCCAATGTACCGTCATCTACAAGTCGCTTAATCCGCTTCAAGTTGATGTGACCCAGTCTCAAGTGCCAGAGATATGTAAGATCCTCATCAGAAGAACTAAACTTTCTCTTTCTAGGATTATCAATTTCAGATGAGTTACGTGCATCATACGCGGAAGTGTTATGATGACAGTTAATGACATAGAGAGAGTTATTCAGCATTCCGTGATAGATAACTACGTTATTACCAATGATAGAAACACCACTATAAAAAATAACTGAATATCCATCACATAAAGTTTAGAAACTGAAATAATGTTTCGCCGAAAATCCAGCACATATAAAACATCTCTCAAAGTCAAAACAGAATCATCAAAGTACAAGGTGACATCTCCAATGGCAGCTGCACTCACTCGTGTTGTGTTCCCCATTGAGATGGTGATCTCGTCATTCTTCAGCACCCTCCTCGGTGTGAACCCCTGCAAAGTGTAACAAATATGATCAGTAGCTCCAGTATCCACTACCCACGAATAAGTAGAAACCGATGCTAAACACATTTTTGTTACAAATGCAAATGACGTACATTGTCTTTTGGCATTCGGACAATTCACCTTTCTGCACCCAACACACCTGTCCTTCCTTGGGGTGACGTTCACTCTCGTCATCCTCCTTGATTTGCTTTCACTGCCCACTTTCCTGAACTTGCTTTCAGCACCATCCTCTCCAACCTTAGAGGTTATCGAACCAGTACTGGAAACTGTCAGAGCAGGTTTCCGTGCACGCATTGAAGATTGCTCCACTACAAGGTCCTCGAGTAGCTCATACAGAGGATACTCTCCCCTTGCAGCAGCAACCTTCTTAAAATCATGGAATGATTCAGGAAGAGAATTCAGAATAATATCAATCTCGCCTTGAGCACTGATATCACCTCCCCGCACAGTGAACTGTCTCATGAGCTCAATCATAGACATCATGTGCGTTGTCACCGAACTATCTTCAACCATTTTCTTGCACACAAGATCATGTACAAGTCTATAGTTAATAGTACGCTAAACATTGCCATATGCCGTCAAGAGATCCTTCCAGATCTCTCCAGCCCTATTGAAGTTCTCATACTTGTGCTTCAGTTCTCTAGATAGGCCAGCCGTGATAAGCCAATAGGCGAAATCATCGGCTTCCTCCCATCTCTCATAAAACTCAAGCTCAAGATCGCAAACCCCATCATAGCCAGACACAAGTGGATCCATATAAAGAACATGTGCTTGATTTTTGAGATATAGAATGTGTTTGATGCAGAAACTCCATTCATGAAAGTTTGGACAAGTTAAAGGATTGAGAGCAAGAATATGATCAACAGTAGACATAGACATATCTGAAACAAATAAATAATTTTAATAAGAACATACATGCAGAACATTCGAAAACAAATGCATTGAAAACCTCTTGATAAATCAAATACAAATGTTTTCCACTGATAGCCCAAGAGTTCCCACCGCAAGCTACACTCGTAGACGTTTACGATGTCACCCTCAACCAGACTGCGGGTTTTAAGCCCCAATCCTTTAATTTCATACCATGTCAGGAATCCTTAAACACATGAAATTAATTATTAGTGTAAAACCTTAGACCAAGCCATCTCTCAAGAACAGGGAATCAGCAACTGCATTATATTCGAAGATGCCTCTAAGCTCTTAACCACAAATTTAACTCCAGCCAAAAGAGACAGTTTGGCATGGCGCGTAGCCATACCGCACGACCCTTAAAGCCTTTGTTATATAAAATTTAAATCAATCCTAGAATACTTATGAGAAAGAATTACGCAAGCTACACCCGTAGACATTTATGCAAAACCCTCCCACTATTCACATGATTCAAATTGTTTGTCTAGAAATCCCAACAACTGTAGCCCATGTACCTCCGTGAACTAGCAAGCTACACTCGTAGACGTTTACTAGGACGAGAGATACACTTACAGCCTAGGATCACTTTGTGGAGGTCTATTGATTTTAATTAAAAAATCCGCTTAGTATTTTTGTTTCAAAAGGTTTCTTAAATGCGCACATAAATAATTTCTTGTCATTATATTATCACAAATTTTTGCATGTAATTAAACAAGCCCAAAAATTCTAAATATAATCCAGACAAGAAATTCATCACATAAGCATGCTTATAAAACTGTAAATAATAAAGCAGTAAAAACATGCTTTCCTATTATCTACACATGCTTATTGAGCAATTAATAAATCACATATCATACGAGGCAACTAAGACAAACAAAAATTGCTCGCGGCCCCACAAAATAGAAAAAAATAAAATAATTCTATCTATTACAAAATTTAAAATTTGAATTTCAAAATTTAGATAACTCAAAATCTTCTTCAAATCTTCACAAATCTTCCAGGGCCTTGATATCCTCAACCACCAAATCTTTTTGGATCTAGGGTTTTGAAATTTGAAAATTGGTCCCACAATCCAACTACAAACCCTAGGTTTACATCGAATTGCACCAGCCGTCAAACCTCGAACCCTATTGCCGCAGCAGCAGCCGGCCGACAGCAACCGCCACTGTCGCCGCCCGGCCAGCCCGCGCGTCGTGCACCCGCGCGCTGCGCTCGCAGCCGTCGTGCACGGCTGCCGCCGCGGGCTGCCTGCCCTTGTGGCTGCACTGCCGCGTCGCACGGCCGCACGTTATGGTGGGCCGCCTGTCCCCCACCGTGCGATGCCGTCTCGCGCTGCGCCGCCGCGGCTGCACATCGCGCGTGGCCTCCTACCGTCGTCGCCTCGCCCAGTTTCCGTCTTCGTTCTTTGACCCGTACAATTACAGATTTGAAAAATTACAATATCTAGTCTATTACAATTTTCCTATCAAAACTAATCACGGATTTTCTCGTGATTTACAAAACATGATTTAATCCAAATACAGATAAACCACCGTGGATTAAATCGTACGGGTTGCCACGAGGAACAAAAACCAAACACCACAGCAATTCAAAAAGTCATACATGCATAATCGAAAAATTGCTCATCCAACAGAGCCACAAAAACAAACCTCGACTCTGATACCAATTGTAGGGATTTGCCAGTGAACTAAATCACCAAATCCAAATAAACCGGATCATTTTGTGGATGTTGAGAGCAATAAACATACGATAATCCTAGCATGCTCCCATAAATTTAATGCAGTGGTTTTAGAGTTTTACCTTAAGTCCATCGTCTCAGATCCGATCTTTCGCATTTGAATATCCACTTTAATTCACCACGCGATTCGATTAAATTTGCGGAAACAGGAATTAGCAAAACTAATTTCTAGATTCAATCGAATAAAAGAAAAAACGAAAAGGAAGAAATCTTGTTCTCCAGATCAGGTCTTCAGATCTGTATCCCAATGCTGTTCAGATCTGCTACTGGTGAGGATTCCACAGATATGTGATGTTTAAGCCAGAGTCAAAATTCTCCTCCCTCTACACACAGTGTGCGCTGCCCCCTCTCTCTGCCCTAGGGTTTCAACTGATTTGAATTATGATAAGGTCGCTAGGGTTACTGAGAGAGAGCTCTCTATTTATAGACCTAGGATTTTAACCCTAATGGGCTACTGGGCTCCATTCAGCATGTTTAATTGGGCCAGACCTGGGACCTAATGCAAATAATAAAGTGGGTCTATGAATTAATTAATTCTCATGTCCACAACCCAGGACACAATTAATTAAATAATACTAATTCTTTTTCACCACAGAATTAATACTGACCTACCCCTTTATTACCACGTTATGAGAACGGGTTGCATTTACTTGAGAATCCCCATATTTAAGGTTACCGGACATTCATTAATTAATCGGAGCTTCTGACAAGCTCTATCTACAATTAATTAATATCTTATATTTCCTGAGCAGTATCACTCAAACCTTATCACTCATGCTTGAACTTAATCAGCCTGCAGGATTTTAGCACGATGAATATTATTGAGCTCCTCAGGGAATGTTGACTGAGATCCAAGTGGGCTGAAAGAAGAAGTTTAATTGAAGAAATTCGAGTTGATTTAATTTAGTTGTTTTTAATTATTTTTGAGTTTTTCTCTTTATTTCCTTCTAGATATATTAGGATTTTCATTAATCTTTTATATAGATTTTATTTCCTTATTTTATTAGGATTTGATTTCCTTATCAGATTAGGATTTGATTTCCTTATGAAATTAGGATTTGATTTCCTTATGAAATTAGGATTTGATTTCCTTATTAGATTAAGATTTGATTTCCTTATTAAGATTTGAGTTTGGCTATATATAGGCTTTGTTATGGAACAAATAATTTAGTTTTCAGTTTAATAAAATTTGTGAGGTTTTCTCCTTCAATTCTGAAAGCTAAAAATTTTGAATTTCCTATTCATCCTTAGGATTTTGATTTCGACTAATCAATCGGACAATCATATCCATTGGTGGTGTCTTCACTATATCCTTCGTTGTTGGGTCAATTCGCTTCTTGGGTCGTAGGAGAATTTATTATGGACTACGGTACTTGGAGGTTTTCGAATCCAAAGGTGTAGGATCTTCCCCTGTTATCAACTTTAGTTGCTTCCGCGTCGTTTCTGAGTCCATTCATTCGAGTTCCTGGGCTGCGATCTAAATCTTCCGGCGAGGATCGTATCATTTTGGTATCAGAGCGAGGTTGTGTCTTTCTTTTCCTTATCATTTTGGTACCCGAACCAGGTTATGTCTTTCTTTTCCTTATCATTTTGGTATCAATATCCAGGTCGTGTCGTTCCTCTTTCATGTCTTTCAATTTCGTGTGTTTAGTGTGTCAAATTATTTTTTTTGAAAAAATCGAGTTTTATCTTCTTTCCTGTCGTGTCTTTTGTGTCGTTCTTGATTCGTATATTTTCATGTCTTTGAGTCATTAATTTAGGGTTCTTGTTAGTCAAGATTTGAATTATTAATACCATACCATAATTATTCAGGCTCTCCACCATGGCAAGTCAAAGCAACAGTCAACTCGTGCATACCCCTGAACCTTCGTTAAGGTTTGGACTCAATCAAGATCGAGATCTTGTATTCTCTGATGTCAGACAGCAGAATACATCTCACTGTGGTCCAATCAATACGCAACCGCACGTATTAGCATATCAAGTAATCAACCGCACGTATTAGCATCTCAAGTAATCAAGACAGACTACTTCTTCCCGACTATGTTGTAGCCTATACTGACAGATTTATCCTCGTACGCTATCTTGGCTGTGATAATATTTATATCTCACTAGGTCAAGTGATCATACTGTCTTCTGCGATCTACAACACGCCGTATGATCGTCCCTATCGGTGAGATAAGAGGATACCGTTGTTACTCGCATGTAAGTTTGTTAACAGATAGGAAATACAATTGAATGTATACTCATTGTAATAAATGCTTTCTGTATACAAAACCCAACAGCTAGAGCATCACAAATTAACTAGAGCAGAAAATAAATAACAGAAATAAAACTAACTAAATGACAGAAATAAAATGAAAGCAGTATAATTTCAGGGCTATCTCAATTACCAAAGAGTATGAAACTCTTAGATAGCCCAAAGTAACTCTCTTCTTATGCATCATTCAATGAGGCCGGAGCCTTCTCTTTGTCAAATCCTCCACCAAAGTATTGCTTCTTTCGTTTTCTCTTCTAGTAGTCAACACAGAAATACCTATCAGTTAAAATCCTCTTGGGAACCAATTCATTGCATGCAACCATATGTGTTAGTTCTCTTTCATTTGTAGCACACTGGACAAGGTAGACCAAACATCTATCAAAAATTGAATTCTTGATTCCAGGGTCGAAACATTTGATCATGTCTTCCTCTACAACTTCATTCACATCATTGACTTGTTGCTGTTCCACAAAGCCATTGCAACCTTCTCTCAGCAAAATCTCTTCCATGGAATTCAAAGAGCTAAACTCTTCATCCATGTACCAAATATCAGGCGGTTTTGGTTTTTTCAAGGGTAATGTGTCCTCATCCTCCAAATCATCATACTCCAAATAAGGTAACAAAGAGTCCAATACCATTTCTTGTTGTTGAGTGGGAAAAAAATGAGATTCAGGTTTTTGAACTTCTTCATCGGCATTCAGGCCCCCAAACTCATTGTAATGATTTCCAACTTGCTCTGACTCCATGAACCATTCTTCATGTATTTCTTCAGCCAAAATATCCAACTCATCAATGGCAGGACACTCCTCAATTTCATCAATTTTCTTTTTCACCCCATGTGGAAAAGGTGGTGGTGGAGTTGTAAACTTCCTCTCAGCAGTCGTATGTTGGTTCTGTGCTGCAACATGAGGTGCAGTCTGTTTCTGTAGTTCTTCTTCAGCTTCTTGACCCTGTGCAGGGAAAAATTCCTCAAGTTTCCTGCCACTACTCAATGTTAATGCCTTGACATGTTCTTTTCCATATCTCTGATTGAAAGAGTCACTTAGTGGAGAGCCTTGAGGTCTATTTCTCAGCTCGGTTGCCAATTTCCCAACTTGCATTTCCAAGCTTCTAAGTGAAGCATCTTGGCTTTTAATAAGGGCATCTTGACTCTGAATCATTGTTGCATTTTTCATAATAAATTCATTGATCATATCCTCAAATGAATTCAGCTGCTTCCCAGGTGGTACTTCAGGTCTTTGATGATTCTGCTGTTGGAAACCAGAACTCCCAGACTTGTACTGCTCAGATGCTGCAGCATTGGAAGTTTCTGACTATACCATAAAAGATTGGTATAGTTCCTCCATCCTTGGTTGCATGAGTAAGAATAAGGATTATTCCCCTGGTTCTGTTGATGATTATGATTTTCTTCACAGCATGCAGATGTTGGATGAGCTGGACATTCTTCAAACTTGTGTGCTTCTCCACAATAAAAACATGATACTACCTCCAACAATGGTTGGGGATGAATGCTATGCTCAAAACTCTCAATTGCTGAACCCATTGCTGCTAATGGTGTTGTAACAGCAAACCCCATTATTGGCATTTGTGCAGTATGAGCATCCATTTCTAGAATTCCTGGAACTTTTTGAGTTAATGTTGGAGCAGCTCTTGGATCTTCCCATTAATAGTTGTTGGATGATATCAAGTCCAGCAGTTGACATGCTTCTTCATAGGATTTGGACAGTAAGGCTCCACTTGCTGATGCATCCAACATCATCCTTGAGTTTAAATTCTGCCCAAAGTAAAATATCTCAATCTGAATGTAATTAGGAATCCCATGGTAGGGGCACCTTCTTAGCAACTCCTTAAATCTTTCCCAAGCTTCACTCACATATTCATCCTCTTGCCCAAAAGATATAATCTCATTTCGAAACATGGCAATGTTTGCAGCTGGAAAATACTTCATCAAGAATTTTTTTTCAACTCATTCCAAGTGGTGATAGAATCGGTTGGAAATGAGCTCAACCATGATCGGGCTCTATCTCTCAATGAGAAGGGAAATAGCCTCAGCCTTAGTGCCTCTGGACTCACACCTTGTAGCTTGGAAGAGTCACAAACCTCCAAGAAATACCGTAAATGAAGATGGGGATCATTGGTGGGTTGGCCACTAAATCGGCCTATGAACTCCAGCATTTGGAACATTACCGGCTTCAACTCAAAATGGTTAGCTTCAATTTCAGGCCACAAAATGCTTGGTTTCAGCTCCTGGAATAGCGGGTTTGCATAATAACGAATACACTTATCTTTATCATTGGCCATAGTCAAGATATTTCCCAAGTTGTTTCCACCATTTCCAACAACACCACCTTGATTTGTCATTTTTTTTGTTCACAAACTTTTCACACCTGAAGATTAAAACACTACAGCACCTTGTTAATCAAACAAGTAAAAATAATAAAAACAAAATGAAAGCAGTAATCAAACAATATAATAGCATTCAGAATAAAAAACAACACTTCCCGGCAACAGCGCCAAAAACTTGTTGTTGTGCTGCAGCAGGGTAACTACATAAATATGCGCAAGTATACGCAATCGACAAGTAATATAGTCTAGGAGACCAGATATCGAACCCTAGAGAGTGTTTAATCAAGCCGTGCACATAATATTGCTTGCAAAATAAGTTTGTGTGATGATTTTCTAAAATAAATTGAAGAAATGCGTAAATGATAAAACCAATTAAAGCTAAAATGATTAATAATTGTTATTCCCTAATTATGATCATAAACACTTCAGAAGTATGAGTTAATCAAAACAATAAAATACACTTGGGTTGCTAACTTTTGGTTATCTACTTTCCTATATGTTGCAGCATGGTTCAGGCATCAATTATGGGTCTTGTAACCTCACTTTCTTCTGCCTAGCATGTTTTCACACAACTAGATCTGCATTTTCTTATTAATCCTCATATGTCTATGACAAATTTAATCTTCAAATGCGATATTCACAACAGGGGTTCTTACAAGTCTCAAGTTCTTTGTAAGTCTACACAAGAATTCAAGATTAATTATGACTTCCTAAGCCTAGATCGTTGTTCGGTCTCCCTAGGTGAAATATTCCTTGCCACCGTCATGTTTAAGGAATCAAACAAACCAAAATCATAATCAAACACCAGATTTGAAACAAGAACAACTCTAACATATATTCAAGCAAATAAACCAGTCAACAACCCAAGCATTAGGAGCTTAGCTCATGTTTAAACTAAAATGAAAATAAATAATAATGGCTAAAATCCAACTATCATTCATTTTATCAACTAAAAACATAGAGATGTAGAAAAACCAGCAGCCATGTGTCCAACTGCTGCTCTTCTTCTTCCTCCATCTCTGCGCTGCAGCTCCCAGATTTTCTCTCTTAATATGGCTTGTTGAGGAAGAATAATTGTTGAATTGTTTTTCTCTCTCTTGTCTCTCAAAAATATCATCACTCCTTTTACTTCCAATGAATCTCCATCCTACACATGGCTCTCCATCATGCCCTTTGACTCTGATGGCTCCAACAGTTGACACATGTCCAACTTTTGAGACAGAATCTGAAAAGTAAGCTGATTATGTCTGCAGGTGGTCCCCCCTGGTGCAGTCTCTTTGCTCCCAGTATTGCTACTCCTATGCCACAACATAACTTTCAGCGGATTACTTTTCACTTCTTTGACATGAAACCTGGTTAATATCACTCCTTTACTTTGCAAAACAACTAAAAACAACAAAACAAAACTATACAAGACACACAATGCAAACAAAGATAAATACAACACAAAAACAACCTAAAACGAGTTAGAAACACTAAAAATAACGTAAAAGACACCTATAAAACACTAAAATAATAATGGCATTGAATGCTGACGCATTGATCTCTAACTTTGAACTCTATGAGTCGTATCCGACATTTAATTGATTCATTACCTTTTCAATTTATGCACCAAATCCCCTATAAATTCCTTTCTATCGGAGTTGGAGATCCGCACAGTCTATCTCATAAAATATATCAATCTTTCCATAAAGAGATGTCGTCCTCATCTTCGTCTTCGTCTCCGTTTAATCTTACGAGATAAATGAAGAGGATTTCTATCCAGAGGAATAAGATTCTGGATGAGAATGAGCTTTGTGTTCGGTACTGGAGAATCCCTGGGGTTCCCGTTGGAGTGATGGAGAACATATGGGCAAATAATCTTGAGGAATTTGTAACAGTAAGACCCAATTCCTTCCATGCAGATGTTCTCAAGTTGGTGACTCAAATTGCCATGGTTACAGATGAGAAAATCTGCTGCAACATTAATGGGGAGGAATTCATCTCGTCAGCTGATTATTTTGTTGATGTGTTCGAGCTCTCGCGAGGTGGAGAGTCTGTCGTTCAGTATCGATGGGAAGAGACGGCACCCGAGTGGTCAGCTTGGCAACGATGGAGAGTGTGGGACATAGATTTCCTTCCAACTGTGTCGAGTGGATTTCTCAAGCCACGTTACAGAGTGTCTTTCGATATCATTAATCAGATGGTGGCTTCCAATTCTCCTAATGATACTAACTTCTCGCCATCTATCTGGAAAACAATGTTGGCTTTCGAGAACCAAGCAGAGGTAGACTGGGCTTCCTTCGTCTTTGATCAAGTGAGATACGCGTTCGAGAATCTACCAGCTCTCTCTGTTCCTTATGGAATGCTCCTGAGTTGGCTTATTGCGAATCAGTTTCCAGAGTACTCTCGAGGTGGCTGGTCCAATATCCTAGATTCCGATTTCTATCCACCACAGCATTTTCCTATCGGTTGATTTCCTCTGCCCTATGTTGAATCAGTTCTATTTTAATCTCTTTTTAATTTTTGTAGGCTTGGGGTGAACTGTCCCCCTTTTTAGATTTCAGATGATGTAACATGTACTTCTTATTAGTTAATGAAATCTCCTTTCCTTTTCAAACATCTGGAGTCACAGTTTCCATCATAAGAGAAACTTTCTGGACTGTATTTGTACTTCTCTCTTGGACATCACAGTTTGCTTAAGATCCTTGGAGTATCCTACATCCTTTGTGAATCTTTCCATAGGATATGAAGTTAAGTCTGAAATTCGTACCCCTATGATCTGTCTCTTTATAGACTCTGACCCCTTAAATTTCAGACCTATTGGCCACACGTTCCATTTTAGGTGGCTAGTCATAGTTGTTGGGCATTGAATGGTGACCTATCGGCTTGGGAAATCGAGTCATGAGAAGTCATGTCATTAAGATGACTTAATATCCTCCTCGATCATTGCATAAGATCGTCCATAAATACTCTTCGTTAGCAGCATTGAAGATTCACCCATCTAATATCCTTTTGCTGAAAATAATCTTGAGATCCTTTCAAAACATAATGACTTCTCCTCCTCCTTCTCCTTCTGCTTTCACAATACCAAATGTCGTGGAAGAGATTGGGAAAATATCCATTCGGAGAAACAAAATACTAGATAGAATTGGAATTCAAGCGCATCATTGGAGAGCTCCATGCATAGATCAATGGTTGATGGGTCTCCTGAGAGCCAATGGACTAGCCCGATTTGTGACCATCGAGCCCCACTGCTTCCATAAAGAGTTGCTTAGGATGTTTGCATACTACTCCACAGTTACTAAAGATGAGAATTTCTGTAATCTCAATAGAAGGGATTTCTACTGGTCTACAGACTATTTTGCAACAGAGTTTAGACTTAAACAGGGCAGCATCCCGGCCAAGGACTATCTCAAGGATGACGTAGCGCCTGAGTGGTCAGCATGGCAGCGGTCAAGGGTAGCGGAGGTCGGTTTCCATCCAACTGTGACTAGAAATTTCATCAAGTCGCGTTATAAAGCGACCTTTGACATAATTAACTAGATGGTGGTTGGCAACACTCTTCTGGATACAGACATTTCACCGTTGGTATGAAAGACTATGATGGCATTTGAGGACCAGGCTGACGTAGATTGGGTAGCTTTCATCTTCGACCGCCTAATCAATGCCTTTAGAGAACTACCTGAGGTCGTCATCCCATACGGCATGCAACTGGGCTGGCTCATTGAGAAGCAGATTCCTCTCTTCACAGAGGATGGATCTAAGCTGGTTGCCATCGACTACTACCCATCAAAATGTGCTTCCTCCTACTTCCTGTAGATGTAAACTTCATTTATTTTGCTTGGACAATGTATCGTCCTCTTTATATAATGAATGAAGTAGTTGTTTTCCCTTTCACTTAAACATTGATCGAACATTCTTGCAAATTCTACAACTGTTTTAATTAAAAATCTTGTCAGATTTAACATACTTAGTTCAATAGTTGTTTTGCATCAATCAATCATTATCTCCTTCTCTTGAGATCTCATCAAACTCTAGAAGACCTAGTTTGATGCATATCTCATTGAAACGAGCCTCAGGTAGCGGTTTGGTGAAAATATCTGCTAACTGGTCTTCAGTACTAATATATTCCACCGAGACATCATCCTTCTCAACATGATCTCGAATGAAATGATGACGAATATCATTGTGCTTCGTCCTGGAATGTAGAACTGGATTCTTCAAAATTGAATCTGTGCTATTGTTATCACAGTAGATGGGAACACATCCTGTGTCTATTCCATAATCCTTGAGCTGCTACTTTATCCAAAGTACTTGAGCACAAAAGCTGGCTGCTGCTACATATTCTTCCTCAGTGGTCGATGTAGCCACGGAATGTTGTTTCTTGCTGAACCAGCTAATCAGTTTATGACCTAAAAACTGACTGTTCCACTCGTGCTCTTTCTGTCAATTTTGCAGCCTCCAAAATCTGAATCAGAGAATCCATTTAGCATGATTCCATCAGTTTTGGGATACCAGATACCTAGAGACTCTGTACTCTTAAGGTATCTCACAACTCTCTTTGCCGCTTCCATGTGGGACTTCTTAGGATTCGCCTGGAATCTTGCACATACTCCCATGGCAGAAGATATATCGGGTCGACTGGCAGTTAGATACAGTAGAGACCCAATTATTCCTCTGTAAGTAGTTTGGTTGATAGGTTCTCCTTCTTCATCGAGAGTGATCTGAGAATTGGTGCTCTTAGGAATCTTAAGTGACTTTGTCTTCTCTGGACAAAATTTGTTAATCAGGTCTTGAGTGTATTTCTTCTGACTTATAAAGATCCATTCGTCAGACTGATCAACTTGCAAACTAAGAAAGTATGTCATCTTGCCCATCATACTCATCTGAAATTTATTCTGCATTAACTGGGCAAATTTTTCACACAACTTGGTGTTTTTGCTGCCGAAGATGATGTCGTCTACATAGATCTGAACAAGTAGGATGTCCTCTCCATCTTTTATCTTGAATAATGTTCGATCTATAACACCCTTTTCGAATCCAGTTTTGAGCAGAGACTGTGAGAGAGTTTCATACCATGCTCTAGGTGTTTGCTTTAATCCATATAAGGTTTTCCTCAGCTTCTAGACTTGGTTTCCTTGCTCGAAACCTGGGGGTTGTTTGATGTAGACCTCTTCCTTTAATTTGCCATTAAGGAAGGCACTCTTCACATCCATCTGAAGAACTGTGAAGTTGTGGTAAGCTGCATACGCCAAGAATAACCAAATAGCTTCTAGTCTGGCAACTAGCGCAAATGTCTCATCAAAGTCTATCCCTTCGCATTATGCGTACCCCTTTGCAACCAGTCTTTCCTTGTTTCGAACGATGGTACCGGTCTCATCTCTTTTATTCTTGAAGACTCAGTTGGTACCAATCACGGACTGGTGTGTAGGTCAATCCACCCGATACCACACATTGTTGTGAGTGAACTCATTTAGCTCTTCCTGCATCGCATTTATCCAGTCCATTGATTGAAGAGCTTCTGTGTTCTTCATTGGTTCGATCTGAGATAAGAAGCAAGACATCAATGCGGTCCTTTGTCTGGTTCGAACAGGATTTCCAATGTCATCAAGGATGGCTTCTTTGGGATGATCTCTTAGCCAACTAGGCTTCTTCACAGGTACGACTTCAGCACGAGTAGCTGGATTCTTACAAGCTACAGGATGTTCCTCATGAGATGGTTCACTTCCAGATTCTGGAACTGTTTCCCTTTCTTGTTCTAGAACTGTTATTTCTTCTTCTTCAAAAACTTCTTCTTCTCCTTGCTCTAGGACAGCTTAATCTCCTTGTTTTAGAACATCATTCTGATCAGCATCTGGGTTCTGAAATGCAGTTGGCTCGACAGCCGAGTCTGCTTCCTTAGTATCCTCAAGGTTGACTTCCTTGGTATCATCTTGCTCTGCTTCCAAAACCGTATTATGTGCTTCAAGGGGCTTCTTTTCACCTGAATCTTCAATGCTTATGATCTTTAAGGCCTCAGCAATGACATTAGCATCATTGGCCCTTTCGGCTACTTGGGGTTCAGCCAAGGCAACTGGAGTCTCAAAGATATCATTCATAGATCTAGTCAGAGGAACTGTTTGATTATGATCAAGATCATTCCTAGGTTCCTCATTGACATCCTTGGTCTCATGATTCTCCAGACCCAGTTCTTGAAGTGTCCTGGGCACTAGAGTGGCTGCAACTGACTGACTGATTCTTCTAGAGAGAGAAGCTCCTCCTTCTCTCTAGAATTTGAAATTTTCGTTTATCCCTTCTCCCTCCCTCCACCGATCGTCCACCTCCCTTCACCACCCCTACCACCTTTTTTTTTTTTTTTTTTTTTTTTCCGACCACCGCCGGCCTTCACCGGTAACCCCAGCCGCCGTGAACAGTTTGAGATACCTCCCTCTCGCTAGAACCGTGTGTCCGGGTCTCTAGTACTGTTCGCCTCCCATTCGAAAATTCCTACCACACCACCGTCGTTATTCTCTGAGTTCGCCGCCCTTGCCGGTCCGCTGCCGGCGTCGGAGTCCTGTCCGCTGCCCTGGCTCTCCCGACGAACCCTGACCGCGCGCCGTGCCTCCTTCTTTTTAGGGTTTCTGGGCCGCCACCTTTTCATAAATACAGAAACCCTAATAAAGCGTCGGTTCAGTTGCCCATCGTTCAAATCAAATCTCAACCTGCGGAAATTTTGCAGAGTAGCCTTGGCTTGTATCGCTCCATCCTTGAGTCTCTGATTAATCTTGGACGTGTGATTCATTATTCTGCCTCATTCTCGCCGCAACACCCCTGCTGCTCCTTGGTGTTGATCATACGTCTATCCAGGGCTGAGGTGCGAAGGGTGTTCTATCACCAGGTATTCGGACGTTGAATACCGCCATACCCGGTGCTGCTTGCTTCCCGGCGTATTCCCGCATCTGTACGACTCTCGGCGGATAACAGTGTGGTGTGATTGTGATTTGTCTGGGGTGTGACGGTGCATGGTGGACTTGGACCCGTGGTTCTTCAACTCTGGAACACGGCGGCTTATTGTGCCTGGGTCATTCGTTCATATACCGTTCTCTCCACCTACTATATTACCTAGATGCTCTCTCTTCAGAATAGTGGATTGACTGACCACTATCTCTGATTTTTGAGCCTCTGAGTGTTTCGCTGCTGCGGATTGTGATTACTGATCAGGCCCCCTTTTTCCGAGTCTTTCGTTTTTGGCTAACTTTCCCTCCCTAGCTTCTCTCTTCGCTACTTGCAGGATTTGGTGCTCTCTTTTGGCCTTGCTTGGATCTACCTTTGTGTGCCCTTCTTGGCCTTAGCTTTCTATCGAGCACCTGGTGTGCACAATCTGGAAGGGTGTTCCTTTCTTATATACTAGGCTCGTGGCTCATTTTTCTGGTTTTGGTCCTTACCTCTGAGTCCAGCAGCCTCTTTCTCAAGCACCAGATCAAGGGAGACCCCGATTACGCTGGCTGATCGCGATCAAGGTGGTGTACACACTGGTGGTGATCCCTTGCTTGTTTGAGAGGTTGTAGGTGACTCTCCTTTTAGCTCTCGAGTGCAGCGAGACTTCTCTCAGTCGTGCACGCTGGATGGTCTCTGCCCCGTGGAGATTTGTGGTATCCCTTGCATTTTGAAAACTCCATTTTCCATTTTTCAGCAATTTATTTTCTGGTTTTGGCATTTCGTCGAACAGGTGGTAGGTGTGTCGCTATACATCTGTTTAACACTTGCTCTTCGTTTGGTTACTATCTCTGTGGTGTGGGTTGGTGTTTTTAAGCTGTAGGTATGGCGAACCTCGATTCGGGCATTGGCCCTGCTACTAATGGGACGCATGGCCTCCCAAACAACCGAGGTGAAAATCCTTGGTTGATTGGCAAGCTTTTGGAGGAGCCAAATGTTCGTTTTGAGGATACGGTGCTGCGTCATGTTGACCTAAACTGTGAAAAACTTTGTTTGAACAATGATGACTGCATTGATGAAGATAATTTTATGGGTTTCTGCCTTTTGGGATTTTATGGTGGCCGGTTTCCGGGCAAGGAGGCTACGGAAAACGCTGTCAAGCGATGGGCTCGCCCGGTGAAGGTAGCCTATCACCCCAAGGGGTGGCTTATCATCCGATGTAGATCAGCTGAGGATAGAGAGGTAATACGCAATCAAGGTACGCAATATGTATTTGGTATTCCTCTTGTTGTCTGCTCGCTTCCAGCTGATTTTCGGTTTGACTCTTCCCCGGAATTTAAATTTCGCATATGGATTACATTGCCTAATTTGCCGCTTCGATTGTGGAATTTAAATGCTCTTAGTAAAATTGGATCTATGATTGGAGAACCTCTCCAAGTTGATCATCGTGTGCTGTTTAGAAAATCTGTTGCAGGTCCCCGGTTGTTGATTCTTGTCGATGCTTTGGCACCCAGGAAAGAGCATGTGTCGATTGTTATGCCGAATGGCATGGAATTTGAACAGGAAGTTGTTTATGAATTCTTTCCAAGCTTTTGTTCTTCTTGTCGTAGGATGGGGCATACGGCTGATAAATGTCCTAATAATAAGAATACTATTAACCCGGGCACTTCCATCCCTCGTAGGGAGGGTAAGGAGCCCGTTTCTGATGATGCAGATGGGTGGGAGACACAAGGACGTCGGTCCTGGGCTGCAGCTAGGAAAAGAGGGCTGAATAACAAGAATGCTAGCCGTCCGACTAGTAAGGCTCCGGCTGATCCGAATCTTCCCAAATCAGCTCCGAATTTGAGGAGCCGCTCTTTGAGTGTGGCCCCTAATGCTAGGAGAAAATCTGTCGGAACTTGGCGCCGTAAGGAAACGGCGAATGCTCAGGTTGTTCCTAACTTGAAATCGGCTGCGGAGTCTTCCAAAGCTACTCACACTCGCGAGGAGAATCGGGGAGTCCCTTTAAACAAGCATACTTATTTTAATTCTCCGGAATCTTCCCTCTCCTTGGGCAATGCTCATGTTGGTGTGATTTGTGTGCAGGATGGTTCATCGTTAACTCGGACTGCCACCCTCGTCGCCCCTAATGACCAAGATGACTTATTGGAAGATGTTCCAAATCCTTCGGCAAACCTGCAAAAGAGCGTTAAAAACTCCAGAAAAACTGCTGCAGCGAGCCAAGGAAATTTGCTTAACCACGACACTCCGGGATCTGCACCGGCCGCCTCTGAATTTTTACAGCTCCCTAACATGCCTATGGAGATGGCGAGTGGTCGTTTGGGCCAATCGGATGCGGGGGATAGAGCAGAAAAGTCGTCAAAGGCAGAGAAAGCTGTTGCTGAAAATGCTGAAAATGCTGCGGCTGCTGTTGGTAAATCCCCCGTAGCCGACCCTGAGGGGTCCCGTACTTCCTCCCCCTATTTTTCCCAGCATGCTAAGACATATACGGAGACGGGAAATCGAATTGGGGGCCATTTGGATGAGGGGGTAAATTCAGAAAATTCAAACAGTTCCTCTCCCGACGCCACCAATAGTGCTGCGAAGGGAATGAGCTTGATTCCCACTACTTCTGTGGATTTGGCTAACTCCTCCCATCCTCATTTGAATGACTCTGGGGAAATATCTCCTACGTCGAGGAAATGGTCAGATGTTGTTCGAAACCCGGAGTCTCCGTCGGGTAGTATCTCTTCTACTTCCCGCCCTTGTACTCTTGTTTCTACTTCTAATTCCTTTCAGGTTTTGGGACAAATTCCACGAGCTGCAAAAGGTAAATTTGGTGTTGGAATTGCTTTGGACAATACAGTGGAAAAGGAGGATGCGGTTACAAGTAAGTTGGTGCACAACACTAGCGACAGCCCCCCCGATTCCGAAGTGAGAGACAAACAAGAGAAAGGTAACACATTGAGGAAATCGGTTCGCATTAAGAACCGTGTGGCTAGAACCAGCTGTCCCCCTACCCTAAGGGGTGTTCGGAGTGAAAAAGAAGGACGGTGGAGATGATTTTTGCAGCATGGAATGTTAGGGGACTGCAGAAGGCCCATAAACACTCTGCGGTAAAAAATTTAATTTCTACTCGTTCTCTTGATCTTGTTATTCTTGTTGAAACTAAACTTAGGGAAAATTCTTTTGCTAAGTTTATGTCTAGTTTCTCAAATTCTTTTCCTGATTGGAGTTTTGTTAATAATTTTACCTTTCGACCATTTGGTAGGATTTTGGTACTGTGGAATTCTCTTCGTGTGGATTTGCAGGTTGTTTCGATTGAGGATCAGGTTATACACTGCAAGGTTAAATGGAAACCCACCGGGTCTTTATTTAACCTTAGTGCAGTGTATGGCTTTAATCCTCTTGCCCAACGAAGGACTCTCTGGGACTCTTTGATCTCCAATGTGTCGTTGGACGAACCTGCTATTGTGGCAGGAGACTTCAACGCTATTTTGCACCCGGATGAGCGGATTGGTGGTAGGAGACCGGTTGAGAAGGAGTATACTGAATTTTCTGATGCTTGTTCTTTCTTGAGTTTGCAGGATACGCCTTCTTCAGGTGTACATTTTACTTGGTCAGAAGGAGGCACGTTCTCCAAAATTGACCGTGTCTTGGTTAATGAAGCTTGGTTTGAGGCGGGCTGGTATTGCAGATCTGAATTCCTTCCCCGAGGAATACATTTTGATCACTCGCCGAGTATTACTTACCTTTTCGAGCAGGTACCTCGTTTCAAACCTCCCTTTAAATTCTCTAACTTGTGGATGGAGCACGATGATTTTGACAGGGTCTTAAAGGACAACTGGAAGGTGGAAAGGGCAGAGTCTGATTGCCAGCGCCACCTTGCAGACAAGTTGGAGGCTTTACAGGGAGTGCTGAAGAGGTTTAACTTCAAGGAGTTCGCTTTCCTCCAGGACAGGGTCAAAGCTGCTAAGGCTAATCTGGAGGAGGTTCAAATGGATCGTGATAGGAACCCACTTGATGGGAATCTGAGGAATAAAGAAATTGAACTCCGTAAGGAGGCGGCTCGCTTGGTCACTGCTGAGTATGAATTTTTCCGCCAGAGAGCACGTGGTATCCACTTGGTTAAAGCAGATAAGTCCACTGCCTATTTTCATTCTATTGTGAAGAGAAAGCATGGACGTAATGCCATTTCTTTTTTATGTGATGCTGATGGCGAGGTGTATAGTGATATGAATAGAATTAGGAATGATTTTATTCAGTTCTATTCTAATTTGTTTGGGCGCTCTGTTCCTCGTACTGCTGTTGTTCCTTCTGTTTTTCTTGCAGGTACCAGGTTAAGCAGTGAAGAGCAGCAAAGATCAGTTCGTTGGGTATCGGCCTTGCAAGTCCGTGAGGCTATGTTTGGGATTGGAGATGACAAGGCACCGGGTCCTGATGGATACTCCTCCTCTTTCTTCAAGAAGAATTGGAGTCTTGTGGGTCCCGAGGTGGTGGATGCGGTGCAGGAGTTCTTTGAGAAAGGGGTCCTGCTTCGCAAACTCAACCATACTGTGGTCTCCCTAATCCCGAAGAAGGCGCATGAGCCTACTGTTGCTGATTTTCGTCCTATCTCTTGCACTAACACTGTCTATAAAACTATTACTAAGATTCTGGCTGATAGGATGTCGTTGTTTTTGCCCTCTATTATTAACCCTGCACAGGCTGCTTTCCTACGGGGAAGGAATATCACTGATAATTTTCTTTTGGCGCAGGAAATAGTTAGAGGCTTTGAGAAGAAGACGCAGAGAAAAGGAGTTGGGCGGTGCTTATTGAAGATTGATCTACAGAAGGCCTACGACTCTATCTCTTGGGAGTTTCTGTATGAGGTCCTCCACGGTTTGAACTTTCACCCTCAGTTCATCCATTGGATTATGATATGTGTGACTTGCCCTACGTTTTCGTTGTTTATGAATGGGGGGGTGCATGGTTACATTGAGGGTAGGAGGGGTCTGAGACAGGGTGATCCTATGTCTCCGATTCTATTTCTTCTGTGCATGGAGTATTTGTCTAGGCTCTTATCTGTCAGGATTAGGGACTCTAGATATGCGTACTTGCCAAAATGTGATTCGTTGAATATTACACACCTTATGTTTGCTGATGATTTGTTGGTGTTTGGCAAGGGTACTGTTGTTGGTATGCAGGTTGTGGCTGATGCCCTCAGGGAATTTTCTGCGACGTCGGGACTTGTGATTAATAACCGCAAGTCTAACATATATTTTGGGGGACTCAGTAGGTGGGAGGAGGAACAGATACAGCAATTGTTTGAGTTTCCAGTGGGGACTTGGCCGATCAAGTTTCTGGGGCTTCCTCTTGCTTCTCACAACCTTTTGAATGATCAATATTCTCCCCTGATTGATCAGATTACGGGGCTTATTCGGAGATGGTCTAATAATTCTTTATCTCTTGCAGGTAGGGCGGAATTGATTAGAGCTGTGGTGCAGGGGGTGGAGAACTATTGGTTTCAGGTCCTTCCGATTCCGGAGGGTGTGATTGATCGGATTAACAGGCTGGTGAGGACCTTCCTTTGGGGAACTAAGTCTTCGCCTGTCGCCTGGAAGACGGTCTGCACCCCAAAGGAGGAGGGGGGTCTGGGTATTCATGATGTGAAGAAATGGAATGATGCCCTTTTCACGAAGGTGCTCTGGAATATACATAAGAAGACGGATTCATTGTGGATTCGCTGGGTCCACACGGAGTACTTGAGGGGAGATGATCTATGGACTTTTAATATTAACTCTCGAGACTCTGTGTTTTTGAAGAGGATCTTTACTCTTCGTGATTCTCTTTTGCAGGCTGCTTCAGGGGATGCGGAGAGTGCGGGCAGACTACTTGATAGGATGTTCGCTCAGAAAGGGGTGACTGGGGCTTACGAGTTTTGGAGGATTAAGGGGACTCGGCGCTTTTGGCACAAGACCATATGGAAGTCTCCTATCCCTCCTCGTTTTTCTATTACCCTTTGGTTTATTTTACATGGCAGGCTTAAGACTAGGGACCGCATGTGCTTTTTAAGTGATGATGTGCCCTTGGTCTGTCAGCTTTGTGACTCTGTTAATGAAACCGCTAAGCATCTCTTTTTTGAATGTAGGGAAACCTCACGGGTTTGGAGGGATGTGCGGGAGTGGCTTGGACTGAAGCATAGGACATCGACCGTGGAAGCTGCGCTGAAGTGGTGCCTGCGGGAGAGGAGCTGGTCCAAAGTCTTGAAGAAAGCCCGTTATCTTGCTCTGGCCGCCACGGCGAACCATATCTGGCATGCAAGGAACAAGAAAGTCTTTAATGGTGCTCCCTTTGATGCCGCTGCAGTTGTGAAGGGCATTAAGGAGGACGTTTTTCGTATTCTTTACTCGGTGTTCCCGATTGATGAGGTTGTTGCTCATCTTGACTGGAATACCCATTAGTGGTCTCTTCTGTGTTTTCTGTTGGTTTGTGATCATATCGATAGTGTGATGTGGGTGGGCTGACCTAGTTAGTATGCCTACATCGCTTGGTTTTGAGTATGATGAAGGGGGATGTCGTGCTGACCTAGTTAGGATGGCATTTCTCTTTCGGACCCAGGACTACTATCGGTATGATCGTTTTGGGTGGTTGATTTCTGTTGGGTTATCTCGGTAGGTGTGAGATTTGGGCCATTGTTGGGCTGGTCACCTTATAGTGTGCTTAGATGTCATCTTTCTACCGGGGTATGCCCCGTGTACTTGTATTTGCAGGGTTAGATTGCTTGTCCCGATGGTCACACTGTTTGTGAACCTCGGGTGTCTGTTTTTATCCCTGGGGTATGCCCCTGTGCTGCTGTAAGGTTGCGGCCTATACTCGGTTTACATTTATGCTATTATTTTTTCACCTCCTGGGCACTAGAGTAGCTTGATATGTGTGTAAAATGACCTATATTTGTAGGGTTTTTCCGTGAACCGAATCACCAAAACCAAACTGAACCGGATGGATTTATGGATATTGCTCATAATAAAAAATCACAAAAACCTAGCATGCTCCTATGAATTTAATACATATCGTGGATTGAGGAATTACCGTTATTCCATCGAGTCTGATCCGATCTTTTGCGTTTGAATTCCAAATTCCAATTCAACCACGCAATTCGATTTTATCTGCGGAATCAGAGATTAGAACCCTAATTTCTTAAATAAAATCGAAAATAAAGAAAAGAAAGAAATAGGATTTCTGTTCTCCAGATCAGATCTTCAGGGCTGTGTCCCGGTGCTGGTCAGATCTACTACTGGTGAGGACTCCGTAGATCTATGACTTGAGAAGGACCAGAATCGAAATTCTCCTCCCTCTCTCTTTCAGGTTCGGCGCCCCCCTCTCTCTCTCCTTAGGGTTTCAACTGATTTAAATCTTATGAAAAGTGGCTAGGGTTTCAGAGAGTGAGAGGTCTATTTATAGACCTAGGGTTATAAAACCCTAGTGGGCTCCTGGGCTCAATTCAGCACACTTATTGGGCCAGACCTGGGACCTAATGCAAATAATAAAGTGGGCCTATAAATTAATTAATTCCCCTGTCCACAACCCAGGACACAATTAATTAATTAATATTAATTCTTTTCCACCACAGAATTAATACTGACCTACCCCTTTATTACCACGTTATGAGAACGGGTTGCATTAATTGAGAATCCCCATATTTAAGGTTATCGGACATCCATTAATTAATCGGAGCCTCTGACAAGCTCTAACTACAATTAATTAATATCTTATAATTCCTTAGTAGTACCACTCAAACTTTATCACTCGTGCCTGAACTTAATCAGCCTGCAGGACTTTGGCACGATGAATGTTATTGAGCTCCTCAGGGAATGTCCCCATCCTATTACTCGGATATGGTTACCTAAACCCAGTCTCAGGCGGTACTACACGAACTGCTGTTACCCAAGATGCGGATATACGAGCACGTTACTTAGGCTCTCCACCATGGCAAGTCAAAGCAACAGTCAACCCGTGCAAACCCCTGAACCTTCGTTAGGGTTTAGACTCAATCAATATAACGAGATCTTTTATTCGCTGATGTTAGACAGACGAATATATCTCACTGCGGTCCATCAATACGCCACCTCTGCGTATCAGCATGTCAAGTAAATTGTGAGACCGCGGTTCCTTTGAGTTTGCCACTGCACCAGAGTTATCACAATAAATTGTGATGCTCCTCGGCAAACTCGGGATCACGCCCAACTCTAAAAGATAGTCTTGAAGCCACACCCCCTCTTTCGAGGCATCGGAGGCGGCGACATATTCCGCCTCCATGGTGGAGTCAGCAATGCATTTCTGCTTTGAGCTCCTCCAAGATACAGCTCCACCTCCCAGGGTAAACACATATCCTGAGGTCGATTTCTTCTCATCCTGGTCCCCTTGGAAATCCGAGTCTGTATAACCCACAGGGCACAAATCCTCACTTTGATAAACTAGGCAGAAATTCCTAGTTCTTTTCAAATACTTGAGAATGTGCTTTACAGCAGTCCAGTGCGCTTGTCCAGGGTTAGACTGATATCTTGCTACCATGCCAACGGCATAACAGATATCTGGTCTGGTACACAGCATCGCATACATGAGACTACCCACAGCCAAAGCGTATGGTACAAGACTCATCTCGTCTTTCTCCCGCTGTGTCTGAGGACACTGCCCACCGGAAAGACGACCGCCATGTCTAAAAGGTAGCAAGCCTTTCTTGGCGAGTTGCATGCTGAACCGGGCTATCACAGTATCCACATAGGATGCCTGGGATAAGCTCAACATTCTTCTCTTACGATCTCGTAAGACCTTAATACCAAGAATGTAGCCAGCTTCTACCAGATCCTTCATTTGGAATTGTTCGGATAACCAAACCTTGATTTCGGACATCACTCCCTCGTTGTTTCCAAATAGGAGTATGTCATCAACATATAGTGCAAGGAAGACCATGCTCCCACTGACATAAAGTCGGTAAACACAACTTTCGTTTAGGATTTAATCACATCGTTGAAACGTAAGTTCCACGACCTTGAAGCTTGCTTAAGTCCATACAAGGACTTCCTAAGCTTCCAGACAAGATGTTCTTCGCCCTTGCTTATGTAACCCTCGGGTTTCTGCATATAGGTGTCCCTACCTTCTTCAAGGTAACCGTTTAGAAAAGCGGTTTTGACATCCATCTGCCAAATCTCGAGGTCCATATGCGCAGCTATGGCAAGGAGTATCCAGATGGATTTGAGCATGGCTACAGGTGAAAAGGTTTCGTCATAGTCAATGCCCTCTTTCTGAATATAACCATTTGCCACCAGCCTGGCTTTAAAAGTCGTGATCTTTCCATCCGCCCCTTTCTTTCTCTTGTATACCCATTTGCACCCTATGGCCCTAAAGTCATCCGACAAATCAATTTTCTGGTATACATCCATAGCAGTTATGGATTCTATTTCAGAATCCATGGCGACACGCCATTTGGCAACATCCTTGTCCTGCACTGCCTCTTCGTAAGTCAGTGGGTCAGAGTCCTCATGTCCGTCTTCCGGGCTCAAGTTCGAAGACTCACCCACGAACATGTACCTTTCCGGCTGGAAAATAACTCTCCCACTACGATGAGGCATCGGTGCCGTGTCAGTAGTAGGTGCAGTGACTTGTGGTCCTGCACCTTGCACTGAAGAACATGTCTGTGGTGATGTACCTCTCACAGGTGCACCCACATCTACACGTTCCCCTTCCCTTGGAATTGCATTCTCATTCTCAATTTCTTGAAGAACGATATCACTCTTTGACCTGTGATTACTCACATACTCGTCCTCCAAGAATCTAGCTTTGGTGCTAACAACGACTCTTTGACTCTCAGGACAGTAAAAGTAACCACCTTTCGTTTTCCTGGGATACCCTATGAACAGCATTACTTTTGACCTGCTTTCTAACTTATCAGGTTCCTTCGACAGTACGTGTGCCGAACATCCCCATACTCTAAACTTGCACAAACTAGGTTTGCGACCAAGGAAGAGCTCAGAAGGCGTCTTATGAACTGATTTAGAAGGCACCACATTAAGCACGTAAGTTGTTGTCTCCAATGCGTAGCCCCAAAATGAAATTGGTAAGTTTGCATAACTCATCATTGATCTTACCATCTTCTTTCAGCTACACCGTTTTGCTGGGGAGTACCCGGTGCAGTCCACTGGGATGTCATCCCATTTTCTGACAAATATTGCAGGAACTCGTTACCGAGGTATTCGCCATCGCTGTCAGATCGCAGCGACTTGATAGTTTTCCCGACCTTCTTTTCTTCTTCAGCCTTGAACTCTTTGAATTTCTCAAAGCATTCAGACTTGTAGTGAAGCAGGTAAACATATCCGTACCTTGAGTAGTCGTCAATGAAAGTGACGAAGTACTCGTACCCTCCACGAGCCTGCGTGGACATCGGTCCACATAAGTCAAAATGGATCAATTCCAACACTTCCTCTGCTCGAGACTGACTAGCCTTGAAAGGCCTAGTTGACATCTTGCCCTCGATGCAGGATTCGCAGACTTGATAAGGTACAGCCCGGACTAGGTCTAATGTACCATCATCTGCAAGTCTCTGAATCCGCTTCAAGCTGATGTGACCCAGTCTCAAGTGCCAGAGATATGTAAGATCCTCATCAGAAGAAGTAAGTTTTCTCTTCCTAGGATTATCAATTACGGATGAATTACATGCAATACTTGCGAAAGACTTATGATTACAGTTAACAACATAGAGAGAATTATTCAGCATTCCACGACAGATAACACCGTTATTACCAATGATAGAAACACCACTATCAAAAATAACTAAATATCCATCAACATAAAGTTTGGAAACTGAAATAAGGTTTTGCCAAAAATTCGGCACATACAAAACATCTCTCAATGTTAAAACGGAATCATCAAAGTACAAGGTGAAATCTCCAATGGCAGCTGCACTCACTTGTGTTGCGTTCCCCATCGACATGGTAACCTCGTCATTCTTCAGCACCCTCCTCGGTGTGAACCCCTGCAAAATGTAACAAACATGATCAGTAGCTCCAGTATCCACTACCCACGAATGAGTAGAAACCGATGCTAAACATGTTTCCATTACAAATGCAAATGACGTACCTTGTCCCTTGGCATTCGGACAATCCACCTTTCCGCATCCAGCACACTCGTTCTTCTTTGGAGTGACCTTGGCTCTCTTCCCCTTCCTAGACTTGCTATCACTGCCTGCTTTCCTGAACTTGCTCTCAGCACCATCGTCTCCAACCTTAGAGGTTGTCAAACCAGTACCAGAACCAGACAGAACAGGTTTTCGTGCTTGCATGGTAGACTGCTCCACTACAAGATCCTCAAGCAGCTCATCCAGAGCATACTCTCCCTTTGCAGCAGCAACTACCTTAAAGTCATAATAGGATTCAGGAAGAGAATTCAAGATAATATCAATCTCGCCTTGCACACTGATATTACAACCCCGCACAGTAAACTGTCTCATGAGATCAATCACAGACATCATGTGCGTAGTCACTGAACTATCCTCAACCATCTTCTTGCACACAAGATTGTGCACAAGCTTACAGTTAATAGTTCGCTCCACTTTGCCAAAGGTTGTCGAGAGTTCCTTCCAAAGCTCTCCAGCCCTTTCGAGGTGTTCATACTTATGCCTTAACTCTCTAGACAGGGAACCCGTAATGAGCCAGAAGGCAAACTCATCAGCATCCTCCCATCTGTCATAGAATTAAAGCTCAAGTTCGCACACTCCTCTCTGAGAGCGCAACAGTGGATCCATGTAAAGAACATGTGCTTGATTTTTCAGATAAAGGATGTGTTTGATGCAGAAACTCCATTCATGGAAGTTCGGACCAGTTAGAGGATTGAGAGCAAGTATATGATCGACAGTAGACATAGACATATCTGAAACAATAAAGAATCTTAAATAAGAACATACATGTTGAACTTCGAAAACAAATGCATTGAAAACCTTTTAATAAATCAAATATAAATATTTTCCACTAATTGCCCAAGAGTTCCCACCGCAAGCTACACTCGTAGACATTTACGATGTCACCCTCAACCAGAACTGCGGGTTTTAAGCTCCAATCCATTTAATTTCACTACCATGTCAGGATGCTTTTGACACTAGAAATTAATAATTAGTGAAAACCTTAGACCAAGCCATCTCTCAAGAACAGGGATGCAATTATTGCATTATATTCTAAGATGCTTCTAAGCAATTAACCAAAAATTTAACTCAGGCCAAAAGAGACAGTTTAGCATGGCACGTAATCATACCGCACAGCCTTTAAAGCTTTTGTTATCTATAATTTAAATCAATCCTAGAATACTTGTGAAAGAGGTCTACGCAAGCTACACTCGTAGACGTTTACACAAAGCCCTCCCACTATTCACATGATTTAAATTGTTTGTCTAGAAATCCCAACAACCGTACCCATGCACCTCCGGGAACTAGCAAGCTACACTCGTAGACGTTTACTAGAACGAGAGATACACTTACAGCCTAGGACCGCTTTGTGGAGGTCTATTGATTTTAATTAAAAAATCTGCTTAGTATTTTTCTTTTAAAAGGTTTCATTATGCGCGCACATAATTTCTTTGTCATTATGTTTTCCAAATTTTTGCATGTAATTAAACAAGCCCAAAAATTCCCAAAATATAATCCAACAAAAGAAATTAATTACATAAGCATGCTTGAAAAGCTGTAAATAATAAAAGCAGTAAAACATGCTTTTCCTATTATCTATACATGCTTAAATTGCGCACATAAATAAATCACATATCATACGAGGACATTAAATGGTTTTTCCGTGAACCGAATCACCAAAACCAAACTGAACCGGATCGATTTATGGATATTGCTCATTATAAAAATTCACAAAAACCTAGCATGCTCCTATGAATTTAATACATATCGTGGATTGAGGAATTATCGTTATTCCGTCGAGTCTGATCCGAGGCCCTGGGAGCTCGTCTATGAAAGGGGGATTTTTGCATTTTAAAAGAACTTTTGGTCAGATTTCAAATAACCGTCACGAGAGTTCTCTCTAGATTCATCTCAAAACCATTCCTCATCCACATTCAAGGAGATTCAAGCTAAATTCTTCCAACTTGGTGAAGATCTAGGAAGGAAGGAAGGTAGATTGAGTCCAAGGAAGGCAATCAAAGAAGATCATACTTAGACCTTGCTATTTTGTAATGGATTCTCTCATTTCTCTTATTGATTTGTACTCAATTCAAGGTATGAAGAACTAAATTCATATGTGAGTGTTGTGGAATGGATATTGTGATGAGTTGATATCAAATTGGCTTGTTTACTTTCCTTTGAGGGCTTGAATTGCACTTGAGCTTGTTCCTTATCTCTTAGGTATAGGTAATAGCCAGCTTTTGAGATAGTTGATGTGAACGCTGCAGCCAACACGTGGGCAGAATTGTCGTGAAAAGTGTATATTCTTACGATTTTAGATCCAATCCATGTGCGGGGCTAGGTCGTAGGGCGATAATTGATGGTCGATTGGGAGTGATCTAGGGGTTAATAACGTAGCTGTTTGCAATTCCTAGTGTCATCTACCGTTAGTTCTCCGTAGCAAGTGGCTAGCGAATGTAGGGTTGATTGCTCAACCTCCTAGGGATTAAACTTGGTTTACAACATAGTTTGATTCAACTTGGAACAATAGAAATTCAATCAACACTCACTATCTTCTTATTGTTGAACTTGACACTTTAATCTACCTAAACTAGTAACTCAATTGTTTTGGCTTGAGAAGTTTAATTTCAAATGTTCGGTTATTGCTTTGTTACTTGTATGCTTGGTTTATATTCAATTTTGCCTAGTTAAACAATTACCAACGACTATTATTTGCCTAGCTATTTGAACCTTCAAACAAGTAAATGGTTTTCACTTGAGCGAATTGAAAGGACTCGGATTGATAAAATTTAACGTGAAGATAGTGTTGCATTTCACCATCATCACATTTTTGGCGCCGTTATCGGGGAATCTTCTAGTAGTAGGTCTTGTGAAATTATTGAAAGTTTGAAGGAGTGTAAGCTAGGTGTTTGAGGAAATTCTTGTGTGAATATTGTTACTAACATTTGTTTGCTAATTGTTCTAGTTTGTTTAGTTGAATTGTTTTGCTTTGTAATTGGTTTTGTTGGTTTTTCCTTGGTAGTTTATGATCACTCGATCAAAGGCTAGGGAGCTTGAGGCAAGGAAAATTCAAGAAAGGAGCGGAAATATTCAAATTGATTTTGATATGGCTAACCATGGAGAGGACACGGTTAGGATTGAAGAGTTAGAGAGACAGCTTGAGTTGATGAAAGCTATGTTAAATGAGAGGAATGGTCCTCGGAGACCACTTCAAAACCTTTTTCGACCTCAAGGGGAACCGATAACGGGAGGTTTTCGGTTAGGAGTAAATGCCACACAATTTGAGATAAAACCACAGTTGGTCCAAATGATTCAAAACAACCAATTTGGGGGACACGTAACCGAGGATCCAAATGTTCATATATCTCAATTTTTGGAGATTACGGATACTATAAAGATCAACCAAGTTCCCCAAGATCAAAAATGGTTGCGGTTATTCTCCTTTTCCTTGAGGGATGGAGCGAGAAATTGGTTCGAAGGTTTAGACAAATGGAACATTGCCACTTGGGAAGAATTGAGAGAAAAGTTTATATTCAAGTTTTTTCCGCCAAGTTTGACTTTGAAGAGAAGGACCGATATCACATCGTTTGGGCAAAGATACGATGAACCTCTTTATGAAGCTTGGGATCAGTTCCGAGAGCTTCTACGCAAGTGTCCAAGACATGGTCTTTCTCGGAGTCAACAAATTTGCCAATTCTATGGGGGACTAAACTATGATACGAAAGTCATGATGGATGCTTTATCGGGTGGTGCATTCCTCGATCTAGAAGAGGAAGAAGCATGGAGGACAATTGAGAAAATGGCTGAAAATAGTTTCCATTGGCCCAAGGAACAGAAAGATTATCGGTCGGTAAAGTCGGTCAACGAGGCTAAGGAAAGTGAGGAATTTAAGGAGCAATTAGCAGCCATGCAAAGGAAGCTTGACGCATTGTCTACTTCAGGGAATCGAAATGAGGAAATGATGGTGGTTCATCATGAAGAGTCCTTCCGAAAAGTGTAAATTTTGTTAATCAAAGGATGGGATACAATGGTCGTCCTCAATACAATCCGCCGGGTAATATGTACTACTATCCGTCTAACCGGTTTCACCCCAACTTCTCCTATGCAAACCTGAACAATGCTCTTAATCCTCCGTTACAACTTGAAGGGGGAGGTAGTAGCCAAGGGGGATATGCTGGGGGAAATAGTAGATATGCCACCCAAGAGCCGAGGAGGAATCCAAATGAGGAAATAGATAAGAGATTTGAGAAGTACGATGGCATGTTCGCTGAAATTCAACTTCAAATTTCTTCCATTGCTAAACAATTGAGCGGGAAGCATCAAGCTGGGAAATTCCCGAGTGATACCGAAGTGGTACAAAAGAAAGGTTGTAATATGGTTGAAGGTGAAAGTAGGATGGAGGAAATATTGGAAGCAATGACTCCTAAAATTGAAATGGTGGAAAGTGAAAAAGAGTCGAGTTTGGGTGTTGAAGAAGAAAAGGAGGTTGAAGTAGAAAAGGTGGAAGCAAAGAATGATAAGCAAACCGAGAATGTACATTTCTTTGATTATGTATGGAAAAGAGACATTGAAATGCCGCTTCCGGAAGAAATTGAGCGAGTGCCGATGTTGGATGAACTTGTTGGAGTGGAAATATTCCCGGATGATGAGCCACGTGATTTGAGGAATTATGAACAAGAAAAGAAGAGCACAGCTAGAAAGAAGGAGGATCCGGGGGGCTTTGTGATTGGATGTGCAATAGGAGATGCTAATGTCGAGAAAGCCTTGTGTGACTCCAGAGCTAGTGTGAATGTGATGTCGTGGGACTTGTACAAGGAGTTAGAGATTGGAGAACTCAAACCTACAAGTCAAGTCTTACAAGTGGCGAATCATACTTTAATTTTCCCACGGGGGATAGTTGAAGATGTTCATGTGAAAGTTTTGACATTTACATTTCCGGGAGATTTCCTTGTTGTGGATATGAAGAACAAGGATAGCATTCAGTTGATCTTCGGAAGGCCATTTTTACATACGGCCAATGCATTATTCGATATGAAACATGGTGAGCTCACATTTCGATGTTGTGGCAAGGAAGTTGTGTTCTCTTTACCTCCGAAGAATGTGAATGAGAGTGAAGCTGAGAAAGCCGGGAAAAAGAAAAGGATGAAAAGGATGTGCTTGATCCGGGCTTAAATATCATGGGCAAGGAAAGTGAAGACAATGAGGATCCAGGGGATGATGATGAGCTTGATCAAAGTAGATTGAAGAAGGCTCGCGTAGATACAGATCCACCTCGGAGTGCAAGAAGGAAGCTTTTCTTTCCGGAGGAGCATGTGATTATAGACCAAGGTATGAGTTCGGGATCAGCACCCTTTGATCATGATTGACCGTGAGGTATGTTCGTCGAGCTATCGACGTTAAAAAAGCGCTTGTTGGGAGGCAACCCAACGGATTTACAACTTGTTTCTTTTTATGTTTTGAATAAATGTTTGTTAATTGCTTTTGTTAGTTTAATGTTGTGTGGTTTTGTTGAAGGATTCTTAATTGTTTGTGGGTCTACAAGTTTGATTGGCATTGTGAATGAAGATAGGAAACGTGGAGGCGAAGTGATCAGGATTGTGCAGGAAAAGGGCGAAAAAAGTCAAAAATAGAGGTGTCGCTCGGCCGAGCAACACAGGCTCGGTCGAGCTGGTTCGGGCACTTCGGACAGAGCCTTGGCTCGGCCGAGCAAGGCAGGCTCGACTGAGCCAAATTGCGCGGACAGAGGCGTTGCTCGGTCGAGCCATCTGCCGCTCGGCCGAGCCACGCGCAAAATATAAATAATCGGGCAATCCTCATTTCGCCCCATTTTCATCTCGGTCAAAATTTCTCTTCCCAAATTTTCTTTGACTCATAATCGTTTTGGTTTGTGTGATTCTACTCTTTTGAATTGTCATGGCTAATAGGCATGAACGTGGGTTACCTTCTTCTTCCATTTGCAGGCCCGAGGGTTTTGATGATGATGAATATGCAAGGTACATTGTGTTAACACAAAAGCAAGTGATTGGAACGACATATTTATGTCGGGAAACTTTGGAAGCATTGGATTTGAAGAAAGATGTGTGGAATTTGTTCACGCGCATGGGATGGAGGAAATTGCTTCATGGGAGATGGCCTACGTATGTGAGGTTGACAAGGGAATTCTTGGCCTATGTTCAGGTCACATGGAGTGCAAACGGTCTTCCGGTTCTGGAAACATTCAAACTTATTGGTCAAGAGTTTTCCTTGAGTAGACAGGACATTGATAGGATATTTGGGTGTTCAGTGGAATCTCTGTGTGTATTTGATGAGCTTAATCCTCTTGAATTGTGGGAATCAATTTCAGGAGTTAGCATTTTGGGTGATTTTGATGTGCAGTCTTGTAGGTCATTTATGATTAAGAATCCTATCGTTCGGTATCTCCACCATATGTTAGAGGGTTGGTCTTGTGGTTTTGATGGATCTGGTGCTATTAGTATTTTTTATTTTCAATTTCTGTTTGCTTTGCTGAATGTAAGGGACTTCTCGATTGGTGGATGGTTAATGGAGAGTTGGAACAACACTTTCAAATCTGCGAGTTAAATTATTTTTGGTGGTGGTTTGATGTTGCCAATTTTTGAATTTTGTGGTGTTGCTGTGTCGGGAGTTTTTGCTTCGGGTTTGAGCCTCAATACAACTGCATTGGTTACTAAGGCCTTTTTGGTTCCATCTAAGTTTGATGACTGTTATTTTTACAAATTTGGTGATATGGGAATTGAATTGCCTAACCGTGTGTTGACTGAGATTGATGATCTACTGGACCATTCCAGTTGATGAATTCTGAAACTCATCTGGATATAACTCGATTGATTGTTGCTCATTGTGAAGAGGTGATCCCTATGCCATGTCAGCATTGCTGCAGTGATCGTCCTCCACAGGATGAGGAGGACTAACGCCAGCATCAGCAGGATCTAATGGAGTGAGGCCTCACCGCCTACCTTTTTAAAAACTTAGTCTCACTTAACTAAGTTTGGGGGGAAGTGTCGGTAGTCGGTGACGTGATCTCCTCTCTCTCTATCTTTACTGCTTCTAGTTTAGTTTAATTCGATTTGGTTGTATAATGATATTGATTTACCTTCACTTTGGATTTGAATGTGGATGTTATTTGGATGTTTAAATTTTAATTGAATGGGTTTGTTGATGAATTATTAGCGAGCTTGCATGAGATTGAATTCTTTCTATTTGGTTTTGTTTGTGTAATGTTTAATGGATTGGTTTAAATGGTGGAGCTAGTGGATATTGCTTTATTTTTGTTGATGATTGGTTTGTGGAAAGTCGGTGGAAATGAGAACTTAATTGGCTTGATTATGCTCAATAGTTTGGTGGTGTTTGTGTTGATTTGTAGTAGGTACAAATAAGGCAAGGAGAGCGGTTTGATCGTGTGTGCCGATGGGTAACGCTTTCTATCGTTCCTTCTACCAATTAGATTCATTACATTGTTTTATGGCATGTAGATTGTGGTTAGGATGTTGTGTGCTTGTGTGTGTGTGATGAACCCAAACAAGAGCTTGAGGTTTGAATCATGATTTACTTAGTGAGCTTGATATTTACCTTGACCAATGATAGACTGGAATCTAGTTGTCAAGGCATGCTTTAGTTGAACTTTTGAATTGCCGAGTTTTGTGTGTGGTTAATGCATAGGACTTGACAAAAAGCTGTGAGGTTTGAGCCATGATATTGTCATATCTTTATCGGTTGTGAGTGGCAAGATTGAGACCACAAGATCTAGAACTTGCACTTATTCTCTATCTATTTGGCATGAGTTTGGTAACTAAAAAATGATATTAGGTCATCGATTATTAATCCTACCTTTCACTCCGGGAGTATAAGGTGGTTGTTATCATAATTTTGCCTTTCATACCTTTGACCCCCGTGATTGAGCTTTAATGGTGGATTTCCTTTGAAATTATTAGGACAAATTCTGGGGGGAAAGAGTGTATGAGGGTGAATACGGTGATGAGAGTTGGGTTGGGAATTGTTTGGTATCTTTGTATTGCAAGTATTGAGGCATGGAAGCTATGAAATAAAGGATTGATGTGAATCCTAAAAAATTGATGCACCAACAAAAAATTTTGGGTGCTTGAGAAGAAGAAAAAGAAAAAAAAAGAGAAAAGAAAGAAAAGCACCATGAAATGAATGAATGATGGTGTGGAAAAAAAATGAAAAAAAGAAGAAAAAGAAGAAAAAGAAAGAAATGTTGTGAATAAGAAGCCTCGGGTTTGAAGTGGATTGAAGAAAATAAGTTTGGGGGTTTTGGGAAATTGAGAAGTTTAGTCACTTTGGCCCAAAACTACCTACCTTTTGGTAAGCCACATTATAACCAAAAATAAAGACCTTCTTGATTTTAGGAGCCAACTCGTTGTAGTATAGTGGTGAGAATAGTTTCAAGCCTATGGAAATTGTGCTCGATATCTTGTGAATGAGTGATGCTTATCGTCCCTAAACACGTAAGGGAGTGTTATCATTTCTTTATCTAAAAATTGATGAGTGGTTCAAGTCCTTAGCATTAACCGCGTCACAAAGTTAGGTGATGATCTCGATTGATTGAGGCATGCCAAGATAACTAAGATGAGTTGTGAGGTTGTTTCATGAGGTTCATTGATAGCTTTACTTTGTTTTGATTGAGGATAATCAAAGGTTCAAGTTTGGGGGATTATGATATGTGTGTAAAATGACTTATATTTCGATGTGTGAGCGTGCATGTTTGTGTTCATTTTACCCTTATATCATATGTTTTTGTTATTCTTTTGTCGTGTTTTCGTGTTTTTGTGTTTTGAATGTTGTAGGACGTGTTTTGAGCATAAATCAGCACTTTTGGGTGAGTTTTGGAGGTAAATCGCCCGAGCCGAAGGTTAAAAGGAAGTAGGCTTGCCCAAGCGGAGCAAAAGGAAGAGTTTCGGAGTTCGGAGGAGCCGCCTGGCCAAGCGAAGTAGGCTCGGCCAAGCCAAGTTGTACATAGGGCTCGCTCGGCCGAGCTCTGCAGGCTAGACCAAGCCATGCTGACAGAGAGCAGGCTCGGTCGAGCGAGGTTGGCCCGGGCGAGCTAGATCGGGAATTTTCAGCTTCCTGTGGTTTTTGGCTGGCTCGGGCGATCCGAGGCCCTGGGAGCTCGTCTATGAAAGGAGGATTTTCGCATTTTAAAAGAACTTTTGGTCAGATTTCAAATAACCGTCACGAGAGTTCTCTCTAGATTCATCTCAAAACCATTCCTCATCCACATTCAAGGAGATTCAAGCCAAATTCTTCCAACTTGGTGAAGATCTAGGAAGGAAGGAAGGTAGATTGAGTCCAAGGAAGGCAATCAAAGAAGATCATACTTAGACCTTGCTATTTTGTAATGGATTCTCTCATTTCTCTTATTGATTTGTACTCAGTTCAAGGTATGAAGAACTAAATTCATATGTGAGTATTATAGAATGGATATTGTGATGAGTTGATATCAAATTTTCTTGTTTACTTTCCTTTGAGGGCTTGAATTGCACTTGAGCTTGTTCCTTATCTCTTAGGTGTAGGTAATAGCAAGCTTTTGAGATAGTTGATGTGAACACTGCAGCCAACACGCGGGCGGAATTATCGTGAAAAGTGTATATTCTTACGATTTTAGTTCCAATCCCTGTGCGGGGCTAGGTCGTAGGGCGATAATTGATGGTCGATTGGGAGTGATCTAGGGGTTAATAACGTAGCTGTTTGCAATTCCTAGTGTCATCTACCGTTAGTTCTAGGGTCGATTGCTCAACCTCCTAGGGATTAAACTTGGTTTACAACATAGTTTGATTCAACTTGGAACAATAGAAATTCAATCAACACTCACTATCTTCTTATTGTTGAACTTGAGACTTTAATCTACCTAAACTAGTTACTCAATTGTTTTGGCTTGAGAAGTTTTATTTTAAATGTTTGGTTATTGCTTTGTTACTTGTATGCTTGGTTTATATTCAATTTTGCCTAGTTAAACAATTACCAACGACTATTATTTGCCTAGCTATTTGAACCTTCAAACAAGTAAATGGTTTTCACTTGAGCGAATTGAAAGGACTCGGATTGATAAAATTTAACGTGAAGATAGTGTTGCATTTCACCGTCGTCATAGCTTCATCGAAAATAACATGACTTGTTATTTCCACAAGCTCGGTTGTCTTGTTGAATACCCTATATCCCTTATATGAAGGGTGTCCATACCCGAGGAACACTCCTTCATCAACCTTAGGGTTGAAGGTATTCAACTTAAACTTCTCATTGTTGTGAATATAACATGGAGAACCGAAAGCACGAAAATGAGCTATAGAAGGCTTACGACCATTGTAGATCTCATAGGGGGTCTTGTGCAGCAGCATGTTGAATGCACTTCTATTCTGTGTGTAGCATGTTGTCATCAAGGCTTCTCCCCAAAATCCTTTTCCAAGGTCGGTGTCACCCATCATGGTTCTCACTGCTTCTTTGAGTGTTCTGTTCCTTCGCTCAGCAAGACCATTTTGTTGAGGAGTTCTTGGGGTAGACTTCTCATGTCCAATTCCAATTTCAGCGCAGAAGTCCATAAGAGGTCCATTGCAAAATTATGTCCCATTGTCCGACCTTATCCTCTTAACTGTCACTCCTTTGTCATTCTGGTAGCTGAACTTTGACTTCGTCCTTGGATTTGAGCAGCAGCACCCACGTATATCTTGAGTAGTCATCAACAACCACTAATGTATATCTTCTTTTTCCAATTGTGGGTGGGGTAACTGGACCAAACAGATCCATGTGGAGCAGTTCCAAGATCCTTTCAGTGCTTGTTGTAACTGGCCTGTTCTTGAAGGAGGCTTTTGTTTGTTTTCCGAGCTGGCATGCTTTGCAGACTCCTTGTTTTTGGAACTTCTTCTGCGGTAGTCCTTCAACTAGATTATGATTCGCCAGATTTCGGATTGAGTTAAAGTTCAAATGACTTATGATATGTGTGTAAAATGACCTATTTTTTATGTGTGAGCGTGCATGTTTGTGGCCATTTTACTCTCATATCATATGATTTTGTTGTTCTTTTATCTTGTTTTCGTGTTTGAAATGTTGTAGGACGTGTTTTGAGCATAATATGGCATATTTGGTGGAGTTTTGGATGAAAATTGTCCGAGTTTGGAGTCCGAGGAGGTTAGGTTCATCCGAGCGGAGCGAAAGGAGAGTTTCGGAGGCTTGGAGGAGTTGCCCGGCCGAGCGAAGCAGGCTCGACCGAGCTGAGTCGGACAGAGGGCTCGCTCAGCCGAGCAGTGCAGGCTCGACCGAGCCATGCTGACAGAGAGCAGGCTCGGTCGAGCGATTCTGGCTCAGCCGAGCCAGAACGAGTTTTCCAAGCGTGCTGCGGTTCCCAGAAAGGCTCGGGCGAGCCATGGTTGGCTCGGGCGATCCGAGACCCTGTTTGCTCGCCTATAAAAGGGGGAAAATCAGTTAATTCATGAGCTTTTGGTCAAATTTGGAATAACCGTCATGATACTTCTCCTTAGATTCATCTCTAAACACCTCCCCAACCAAAATCAAGGTGAATCAAGCCACATTCCATCCATTTGGTGAAGATTGAAGAAGGAAGAGAGGTAGATTGGATTCAAAGAAGACAACCAAAGAAGATCAATCGTTGACCTTGAGTTTTGTAATGAATTCTCTCAATTCTCAATTTGTTTTGTACTTGATTCAAGGTATGGAGAACTAATTTCGTTTGTGAGTGTTGTAAAATGGAGATTGTGATGAATTGAATCTAGTTTGCTTGTTTACTTTCCTATGAGGGGTTGATTTGCACTTGAGCTTGTTTCTTGACTATTAGGTGTAGGTAATAGCCAGCCTTTAGGTAGTTGACGTGAACGTTGCAGCCAACATGCAGACGGAATCGTCATGATAAGTGCATAATCTTACAATTCTAGTTCCAATCCATGTGCGGTGCTAGTTTGTAGGGCGATAATTGACGGTCGATTGGGAGTGAGTTAGTGATAAATAACGTAGTTGTTTGCAATCTCTAGTTCATCTACCGTTAATTCACCGTAGCAAGGGACTAACGATATTAGAGTCGGTTGCTCAACCTCATAGGAATTAAAACTTGTTTACAACATAACTTGGTTCAATTCGGAACAATTGAAGTTTGACCAACACTCACTATCTTCTTAATTGTTGGATTTGATATCTTAATCTACCTACACAATTGATTGAATTACTTGATTGGAGAAGTTTGTATATTGCTTTATTGTTGATTGTTTACATTTAAAGCTTTGTTTACGTTAAATTGCCTAGATAGAACGAAAATCCACGACTTTTGAGTAACCTAGCTATTGGTACCCTTCATATGAGTAGATGATGTCCACTTGAGCGAATGGAAAAGAAACCGGATTGATAAATTTAACGTGTTAGTTGTGTGTGCTTCACGCGGCTATCACGTTCTTGGCGCCGTTGCCGGGGAATCTTTTAGTAGGTCTTGTGGAATTATTGAAAGTTGAAGAAATGGTATACTAGGTGTTTGAGTAAATGCTTGTGTGAATATTGTTACTAACATTGTTTGTTTACTAATTGTGCTTGTTTGTTTTTGTTGAATTGTTTTACTTGTAATTGGTTTTGTGAATTTTTCTTAGGTGGTTTATGATCACACAATCGAAGGCTAGGGATATTAAGAAAAGGAAACTTCAAGAAAGGAGAGAAAATATTCAAATCGAGTTTGATATGGCTAACCAAGGAGAGGACACGGTTAGAATTGAAGAGTTGGAGAGACAACTCGAGTTGATGAAAGTCATGATCAATGAGAGTAATGGTCCGAGGAGACCACTTCAAAACCTTTTTCGACCTCAAGGGGAGGCGATTATGGGAGGTTTTTGGTTAGGAGTAAATGCTACGCAATTTGAGATAAAGCCGCAATTGGTCCAAATGATACAAAACAATCAATTTGGGGGACATGTGACCGAGGATCCGAATGTGCATATATCTCAATTTTTGGAGATTACCGATACAATAAAGATCAACCAAGTCCCTCAAGATCAAATACGGTGCGGTTATTCTCGTTTTCCTTGAGGGATGGTGCGAGAAATTTGTTTGAAGGTTTGGATAAATCAAACATCGCGACTTGGGTTGAGTTGAGAGAGAAGTTCTTATTCAAGTTTTTCCCACCGAGTTTGACGTTGAAGAGAAGGGCAGATATTACATCGTTTGGGCAAAGGTATGATGAACCTCTATACGAAGCATGGGATAGGTTCCGCGAGCTTCTACGAAAATGCCCAAGATATGGACTTTCTCGGAGTCAACAGATTTGCCAATTCTACGGGGAATTAAACTATGAAACGAAAGTGATGATGGACACTTCCTCGGGAGGAGCATTTCTTGACCTTGAAGAGGAAGAAGCTTGGAGAACGATTGAGAAGATGGCCAATAATAGTTTTCAATGGCCTAAGGAACGGAAGGACTATCGATCGGTTAAATAGGTCAATGAGGCCAAGGAAAGTGAAGAATTCAAAGAGCAAATTGCGATCATGCAACGGAAACTTGATGCATTATCTACCTCGGGGAATAGGAATGAGAATATGATGGTGGTTCGGCATGAAGAGTCATACCCGGAGAGTGTGAATTTTGTGAATCAAAGAATGGGGTTCAATGTTCGTCCCCAATACAATCCGCCGGGTAATATGTATTACCATCCGTCTAACTGATTTCACCCAAATTTCTCCTATGCAAACCCAAACAACGCTCTAAATCCTCCGTTACAAATTGAAGGAGGAAGCAGTAGCCAAGGGTATGCGGGGGGAAATAATAGGTATGGTAACCAAGAGCCGAGGAGGAATCCTAATGAGGAACTTGATAAGAGATTTGAGAAGTATGACGGCATGTTCGCCGAAATTCAACTTCAAATTTCTTCCATTACGAAGCAATTAAGTGGTAAGCACCAAGCTGGGAAAATTCCAAGTGACACGGAAGTGGTGCAAAAGAAAGGTTGTAATATGATTGAAGGTGAAAATAGAATGGAGAAAAACTTGGAAGTAATGACCCCTAAGATTGAAATGGGGGAAGTTGAAGAAGAGTTGAAAGTAGACAGTGAGGAAGGAAAAGATGTTGAAGTAGAAATTGAGAACAAAGAATCGGAAAAGGATGAGCAAATCGAGAACGTGAGTTTCTTTGATTATGTGAAGAAAGGTGACATCGAAATGCCTTTACCGGAGGAGATAGAAAGGGTACCTATGTTGGATAAGTTAGTTGGAGGAGAAGAGATCTTGGATAGTAGCACTTGTGAACTTGAAGAGAAGAATATTGCTAGTAAAAAGGAAGATCCTGGAGGTTTCGTAGTCGGATGTAAGATTGGAGACAAGTGTATTGAGAAGGCATTGTGTGATTCCAGAGCGAGTGTCAACATTATGTCATGGGACTTGTATAAGGAATTGGAGGTTGGAAGCTTAAAACCTACAAGCCAAGTCCTTCAATTGGCGAACCATGCTCTGTTTTGCCCAAAGGGGGTTGTTGAAGATGTTCTTGTGGAAGTTTTGACATTTACCTTCCCGTGTGATTTTCTTGTCGTAGATATGAAAAATAAGGGGGGTATACAACTAATCTTTGGGAGGCCATTTTTTGCATACGGCTGATGCCTTATTTGACATGAAACATGGTGAACTTACATTATGTTGTTGTGGCAAGGAAGTGGTGTTTTCTTTACCTCCGAAGAATGTGGATGCAAGTGAAGTTGAGAAAGTTGGGAAAAAGAAAAGGATGAAGGATGTGCTTGATCCAGGTTTAAAACTTATGAGTGAGGAGAATGAAGTCATAAGTCGAGGTATGAGTTCCGGTTCAGCACCTTTTGACCACGATTGACATGAGGTATGATCGTCGAGCTTTCGACGTTAAACAAGCACTTATTGAGAGGCAACCCAATGTTTAAATTTTGTTACTTTGCATTTTTGAATAATGGTTTGTTATTAATTTTTGTTGAATAATGAGGTTTGTTGTTGTGAAGGGTTCCTAATTGTTTGTGGTGCTACACTTTCATTTGACAATGTGTATATGAAGGATGGAAATGTTGGAAAGCAATAGGATCGGAAGGATGTCGAAAAGAGGGCGAAAGAAGGCATGAAAAGGGGGAGCTCGGCCGAGCAGTGCAGGCTCGGCCGAGCTGGATCAAAGGCCTCGGACAGAGGCCTCGCTCGGTCGAGCGAGGCAGGCTCGATTGAGCCCAGATGTGCCAGGTAAGCCATACTCCCGCCGTCCCCGTCAGCCACCACCAGCAGACACCGTTTACCTTTTTACAAACTTAGTCTAACTTGACTAAGTTTGGGGGGATTGGTCGGTACCCGGTGCTCTCCTCTGGTTCACTTCTCTATCCTTATCTCTATCTCTATCCTTAGTCTAGTTTAGTTTAGTTGAATTTGAATAATATTGATCATTCGATATGGTTGTATTATGATATTTGATCTACTTTGGTTTGTTTGATTTTGGATTGTGGATGATGATTTGATTTACTTTTATTTCTATTTGAATGGTTGTTGATGAATCATTTTGCGAGCTTACATGAGATTGAATTCTTTCTATTCGGTTTTGGTGTGTGGATGTGTACAATAGGGGTGTGCATTCGGTCAGTTCGATTGAGAATCGACCGAAATTTTGAAAACCGAATGGACCGAACCGAATAAGGGAACCGACCGAAAACTGAACCAAACAATTAATCAACCGAACCGACAACCGAACCGAATTCGGTTCGGTTTCGATCGGTTCGGTTCAAACCGAACTGCAGCAAAAAAAATTAAAGGGAGAGGGAGAGGGCATGAGGACGAGCAGCAACAAGGGAGAGGGGCGGGGCGTGCGTGAGGACGACTGCTTGTGTGCGTGCTTGCGTGAGGACAAGCCGGCTGCGTGCTGCTTGCGTGCGTGCGAGGGAGATAGGTAGGGCAAGCGGCTTTGGATCTGAGCGAGAGGGGGAGCGAGAAGGAGAGGGAGAGGCCGCGAGGGCAGCGCGGTGACAGAGTTAGAGAGGGCGAAGCGGCGCCAGTGATGGGGCGAGGGCCGACGCCGGTGGCGGTGTGGCCTGCGGGAAACGGGAACGGCTAGATGGGGGAGGACTCAGGGTCAGGGCTGCGGGAATGGGAATGGCCGAATGGGTATTGGGTGTTAGGGATATTCAATTCAATTAGGTTAGAATTTAGATGATTATTATTATTATTATTATTATTATTATTATTATATTTAATTTATAATTATTATATATTAGTTCGGTCGGTTCGGTTTGGTTTTTGGTTCTGAAAGGCAGAACTGAAAACCGAACCGAATCTATTCGGTTTTCATTTTCCGAAACCAAAAACCGAACCAGAATTTGGAGAACCGAACCGAACCGACCAAATTTGAGCGGTTCAGTCGGTTTTTTTGGTCCGGTTCGGTTCTTGCTCACCCCTAATGTACAATGGTTTGGTATGAATGGTGGTGCTAGTGGATAAATGTTATAATTTTTCTTGAGATATTGGTTTGTGGAAAGATTGGTGAATATGAGAGCTTTATTGGCTTTATTATGCTCAATTGTTTGGTGGTGTTGTATTGATGTGTAGTAGGTGCAAATAAGGAATGGAGAGCGGTGTGATCGTGTCTACCGATGGGTAATGCTTACTATCGTTTCTCATACCATTTAGTTTCAATTTAATTGTTCTTGGCATGTAGATTGTTAATTAGGATGTTGTGTGCTTGTTGTGTGTGTGTGATGAACCCAAATGAGAATTGGAGATTTGAATCATGATTTACTTTGTAAGGCTTAAGATTTACTTTGACCAATGATAGGGCATAATCTAGTTGTTAAGGCGTGCTCGAATTGAACTTTTGAATTGCCGATTTTGTGCGAGGTTAATGCCTAGGACTTGACAAAATCCGAGAGTTTTTTAGCCATGATATTGTCATACTTTGATCGGTTGTGAGTGGCAAGGTTGAGAGCACAAAATCTAGAACTTGAATATATTCTCTATCTATTTTGCATGAGTTTGGTAACTAAAAAATGATCTTAAGCCATCGATTCTTAGTCCCTCCTTTCACTTTGGGAGTATAAGGTGATTGATCATAATTTTGCCCTTCATATCTTTGACCCCCGTGATTGTGCTTAAATGGGCGATCTGAGGCCCTGTTTGCTCGCCTATAAAAGGGGGAAAATCAGTTAATTCGTGAGCTTTTGGTCAAATTTGGAATAACCGTCTCGATACTTCTCCTTAGATTCATCTCTAAACACCTCCCCAACCAAAATCAAGGTGAATCAAGCCACATTCCATCCATTTGGTGAAGATTGAAGAAGGAAGAGAGGTAGATTGGATTCAAAGAGGACAACCAAAGAAGATCAATCGTTGACCTTGAGTTTTGTAATGAATTCTCTCAATTCTCAATTTGTTTTGTACTTGATTCAAGGTATGGAGAACTAATTTCGTTTGTGAGTGTTGTAAAATATAGATTGTGATGAATTGAATCGATTTTGCCTGTTTACTTTCCTATGAGGGGTTGATTTGCACTTGAGCTTGTTTCTTGCCTATTAGGTGTAGGTAATAGCCAGCCTTTAGGTAGTTGGCGTGAACGTTGCAGCCAACACGCGGACGGAATCATCGTGATAAGTGCATAATCTTACAATTCTAGTTCCAATCCATGTGTGGTGCTAGTTTGTAGGGCGATAATTGACGGTCGATTGGGAGTGAGTTAGTGATTAATAACGTAGCTGTTCGCAATCTCTAGTTCATCTACCGTTAGTTCACCGTAGCAAGGGACTAACGATATTAGAGTCGGTTGCTCAACCTCATAGGAATTAAAACTTGTTTACAACATAACTTGGTTCAATTCGGAACAATTGAAGTTTGACCAACACTCACTATCTTCTTAATTGTTGGATTTGATATCTTAATCTACCTACACAATTGATTGAATTACTTGATTGGAGAAGTTTGTATATTGCTTTATTGTTGATTGTTTACATTTAAAGCATTGTTTACGTTTAATTGCCTAGATAGAACAAAAATCAACGACTTTAGAGTAACCTAGCTATTGGTACCCTTCATATGAGTAGATGATGTCCACTTGAGTGAATGGAAAAGAAACCGGATTGATAAATTTAACGTGTTAGTTGTGTGTGCTTCACGCGGCTATCAACTTAGTCTCTTGTGCCACAGCCAGTTTACGCCTTCGGAGGAACTGAGTGCTATGAGGCATGTTCCTCTTTCTCCACTGGACCAATCTACAATATAGAGACCTCCTCTTCTGATTCCTCTAATTATGGTCTTCTGTGTCACTTTGTCTATTATGTGACATTCTGATTCTTCAAAACTTACTATATAGCCACTCTCGCTCAGTTGGCTTATACTAAGAATATTGTGCTTCCAATTGGTGACCAAAGACACGTTCTGAATGATAATTCTCTTATGCTCCACGCATCCTTTTCCAATCACTTGTCCCTTGGCCATGTTCCCAAAACTGACTGATGCTCCTTCGTACATTTCAAGGTTCTTGATTAGATCCTTTTCTCCTATCATGTGAGTCGAGCATCCGCTGTCTAATATCCATGTTTTTGCCTTCTTTTGAGAACTCGGTCCCTGCAACACAGAAAATTTATTTAGGTCCCCGCATCTTTTTGGGTCCTGCAAGGTCAGTCATGTGGATCCAACCTTTTGGTATCCACACTTGTTTCACTTTTACAGTTCATGAAGCTAAGTCACTTTTTGGTGATTGATCATCATTTCTTCTAAAATAGTGTGTGATGTGTGAATGCATGTTTGGAAAGATTGTGGTGTGTGAAATCTTCCTGAAATGACTATTCATGAGAGAGTCTCGAGAAACTATTCTCGGGTGAGTAGTCGTCACAGTCTTTTGAGTATAAAACTGTCTAGACTCTGGCATTGAATAGGTGTTCCTCCTATTCGGAGATTTGTTATGATGAATTGCAGTTCTATCATAACTTCTCGGATTAATATCCAGTTGTCGAATAGACTTCCTTGCAATATTTACATGTTGCTTAGTCGTTCTTGTTGGTAAAACTGGATTCTTTGCATATGGAACACTATGCTTGTCCAATTTTAAAGAAAAGTCATTTCTTCTCACGACAGTTGGTTTAGACAGTTTACGAACTGTGTTATCATACTGACGAGGTGCCATTTTAGGGTCAGTTTTTTACCAGCATTTGGTCTTGACACCTTGCTTTACTGGTTCTTTGAGATTGTCATTTCATTTCCCCAACATATGACTTGGACTAAGATTGGCTTTGACAGAGCGCAACTGTGTTTTTTTAGTTTTAGAAGTAAATGCATGTATGTTCATGGATGTTCCATTCTGATGTCCTAAAAATCCAATTCCACGTTTATCAAACGATTGTTTTTTAACACTTAGAATTTCACTAGTTACCTAGAACTCTTTTTGAAAGCACATTCGTATTTGACGGGTTCAGTTTTCTTCAAGGAATCACATTCTTTTGAAATACTTTCAAAATCTTTAAGAAGTTTTGAATGTTCTTCCTTGAGTTTTTCTAGTTCCTCACTGATTGACCTCATTCTTTCGATTTCATTGGTCAAAACTAAAAAAATTTATTTCAGTGAGGCATTTTCACTAATCACTGTATCTTTAATTTCATGAAATTTGTCAAATTCTTTGATATTTCTTTTAAAAGAAATGTCCTCTAAGCTTGAGTGACATGGTTCAGAGTTGATATCAAAACATATAGATGCACTAGATGAGGGCAGATTAGTTGTTACCATAATTTCGCGATTTGAAACGCTTTCTTCTTCATCGGTAACATCTCCATCAAAGACCGCCATGAAGGCAAGGAATTCTTCCTCAACATTTTCATCCTCAGGCGTGTAGTAGCCATCATCATGGTCTGGTACGTCTGGCACTTCGGATCTTGTGAGCATTGCTTGGGCAATAACTTTGGATGTTGTCCTTTCAAACACCTTCTTCAATCTGTCTCTCTCCTCCTGAGAGACTAGAGGGCATTCATACTTTAGATGATCTGGAGAGTTGCATTCGTAGCATGTGCGTGGCTCTCTCTTTGTGAACCTTTGCTCACTGGACTGAGCTTCTTTTTCTTTTCCTTTTGCCTTCTCGGGAAGTATGGTCAGGTTCCTCAGTTGTTCCTCCAGTTTGGCCACTGACAGTTCAGTTTCCTTCTTCTGAACTGTGTTAGAGGTGATGGATTTATATACTGAAAGCATTATGATTGGTATATTATGTACAAGGTCGATTGGTTAATATATTGGGAATCATAAATGTTGTATGTTCATCTCCTGTCTGAATTAACAAACGTGTGTCGCAAACGCAATTATCCTCTTATCTCGTCGATAGGGAGATCATACGGTGTATAGAAGATCACGGAAGATCGTATGGATCGTTTGACCTTGCGAGATATAAATAGTTATCACAGCAGAGACAGTTCCAGGATAAACTGTCGGTGTAGGCTGCTGCATACGCAGTAATAAGCATCTTATCTTGGATGGCTTGGTATGCTGGTGTGGGGCACACATTGATAAGGACCTAAGTCGAGATCGATTCTTTTATCTGACATTAAAAGAATCTAGATCTCTATGGCTTGACGAGATCCTAAGCCTAAATGAAGGTACAGAAGTATATGCAGATTGTATATTACTTTGAGTTGCAATGAAAGGCTCTAGTTGAGCTTGTATATCTGTATCTTGGGTAGTAGCAGTTTGTGTATGACTGTGTGGTACTGGAACTAGGTAACCACATCCAGTATAGGATGGTGACATTCCCTGAACAGCTCAAAAGGTTCGTATGATAAGTCCTGCAGGCTGATTAAGTTCAAGCATAAGTGAAAAGGTTTGAGTGGATTGATTCAGGAATATAAGATGTTAATTAATTAAATAGCTTGTCAGAGCTTAAATTAATTAACGAATGTCTGTAACCTTAAATGTGGGGATATATCGAGCCCATGCAACCCGTACCTCAAAACGTGGTAGCAAATAAGAGGACAGTATTGATTCTCTGGTGGAATGAATTAATATTAATTAATTAATTATATTCTGGGTTGAATATGGGAATTAATTAATTGATAGGCCCTATTTGCTATTTGCATTTTGGTCCCTGGTCTGGCCCATGAAACTCAAGCCCAATAGGAGTCCAGTAATTTCCTATAAATAGGCCTCAGTTCCTCAGATCTCAACACACCACAAGATCATAAGTTGCACACAGCAAACCAGAATTTGGGAGCTGTGGTG